>QVNW01001072.1:0-37841 GCA_014825475.1 Pseudomyrmex flavicornis
CCCGTTTGAGAAGAGAGAAGAATCGAAGAGTCAGAACAGCAGTGTTTGCTCTCTGTTTAAAGTCATACGTCCGTAAGTGTAAGTGTTTTGGAGAATTCAAATATATGACGATAAAAGTTATACGACTCATAAACCAATCTAATCTCGGTTGATATAAAATTCTTTGACGTCCTTGACATCCACGATCCATTTAATAACAACGAGATTTGATAAGGGATCTCGCAATTATTTTATTTAATGTTTTTATTATAAATTTCAAAAGATTTATTGTACTCTCTAAATATGTTTACGCATTTTATTTTTTTATAATTTACATATCTCTTTTAATACATCATTCTAGTTTTTCATTATGTTCTACTCTCTTTGATTGTTACAAATTCGCAACCGGCCAAAGAACCAGATCATTGTGAAACTTTAACTTTCGTGGCTGATCGACTTTTCCAATACTACTATGAAAGCATGAGTAGACCGCATACCCATGTGTGCGTCACGTAGGAGATAACGTGAATCAGTCATTCGGGGAATGTGACTGGATATCGTTTTCCGTCGTTTCGCGTGGCATTCGAAGGCAACTTGCCAGGAGAAGTTGGGGGACGCAGTCGTTTACCTTCAACGGCAGCGACCCCATTCGCTACATTCCATCTGCTCCTTCTTCGTTTCTTTTTCGTCCGATTTCATGTTCATTTGTCTTCCGTCGTTCCAGCAATTTTGTGTGCTCGGTTTTCAATAAATGCAAATCTGCTCGATGATCAATTAAACTAAATAGTATCACACAAGAAAAAAGTATTAAAATGAGTTTTTTTTTACGCCAAATTGTACAAAATAGAAAAGATTTTTATCAATAAACTAATTGAGAAATAAAAAATTATTTTAAAACAAATAAAACATAAATAAAACCTATGATTTTTAACGTCACCATTAACACATCCATTCATCCGTTTTGTTTTTGCTCCTTACATAGCATTCTTCTTGATTCCAATACTTTATGTGCCGTTTTACGTCAAAAGCTACCGCCCAATCGCGAGGATACAGCTCGGTATCGGTAAATTCTCGACCGACAGCCACGCGGAAACTTCTTTCCCGGTTCTTTCGAGCGAAAACGAGGGAGATATAAACCACTGGTTGGTTTTTATTCGGTGCACACCTTCGGTCTACCGCATCCTATTGTATTATACTTAATCTACGCGTTTTTTCTTTCGTTTACGCTGCTCGTTTACTACTCTCTATCGTCGTGATTATTTCCTGCTCTGTAAGTACGACATGAAAACGTAATTTCACGTTGGCTCACTTCTCGCCGAGTCAACTTGAGAATCTAACCGATATGTATTTTCGATATCATTGCGGTTACGCATGACAGACAATCGCTCGCGCCCATACGTATACCGCGTATATGCACATACTTTCGATGCACTTTCCACGTACTTTCCGATAAGCAGATTCACGCTCTAATTGAAGTTTCGGATACGTACGAGAGCGAGTTAAAGAAGTACAGGCGCATTGACTTCACGAATGAAAAAAAATAAATTTTTTTGTTATTCCGACACACATGAAAAGATATTTTGCGCGAAAAATGCGTTACATTGTCAGACGCGCTGGTGTCTTTCGCAATTATTTGTCAATATTACAATCACTGAAAAATAGACTTATGTATCTCGTTGCAAGCGGAGCGGAAGAAGCGAGTTTCTAGCGCGCTCGCGAATATTGTTTTAACGCGGTTAAATACCTTTAAGTCATTCACATCGCTTATTAACTCACGCAACCAAGCACGTACGCGAGGCACGTACTTTTTTTTTTTTTTGCACGCCGGATGCTGTGCCTTATCGATTGCTCCATAGTAACCGGGAGCTCGGAATGTCGGTGATCATGCATATATGCATGACTGTCCGGCGACCACGACCAGATTTATTCCGTTATTATAATGCAATTCTTCTCCCCTTGAGAAAGCAATATAAAAATTGAAATTGTTTGTTTTGTTCACTTACATAAATCAATAACATGCACAAATATGAGCGTGTGTGTTTTTTTAATAACATTCCTTTCTAACATTACTTTCTACATACCGATTTTTTCACTACTTCTCAAAGTTCTTCCTCGTCAGATATTGCGCGTACTTGAACGTGATGTACTTGAACACAATCTCCTCGGCTTTCTTTAATGTAAACCAGTTGCGGGAGCGGCTGACAATGAGCAATCGGAGTTTTTCCTCGACGCGATTCAAGGCATTGATTATGTAATCAACATCAGAGCGAGGAAGGGGGGAGATAGACTATGTGTAATTTCATTCCGAGAAGTACCGTTGATCCCGGTTGGTTGGCTTCCATACACCGCCTAAGGTTCTTCATTCTCCGTGCAACTATGTATGCGCGTTTGCATGTGCACGCAAAGCGCTGCTCATGCAGGTGCACGAGCGTTGTATAATGCAACATAAAAAGCAAAGCCGGATTCAGGCTAGATTGCGGCCAAATTTTGTTTTTTTCTTCTTTAATACCGACCGGGGCGAATTTTCCGCCCGAGAATTATCCGCAAATCGATACTTTCACGCGGCGCGATGAAATGCGAAGTGTATCGATACACTCACGTCAGGAAGTCGGATGTTGCTTTGGAAAAAAATAAAATATTTTTACTTGGGCAAAAACATTTTAATCGCATCGAGAAGCTTTTGTGGCAAAAATAGCAGAGAAAATGGTTTCTGATAAGCGCGTGAAACAAATATTTTTAATTCACGGTTTTTAATATAAAAGTAATAATTTATTGCATAAAGATGTTCTGTGTTTAACAATATAAAATTTTGCGCAGTTGAGCGCAAACAGGCTTGCATCTTGCTGACTAACTTTTGTGTAATTATTAAGTCATTCATTTTTCTTCTTTCGCAACGACGAAGAAGAGACGGAGGTGAGGTACTTCGCGAGGTGCAGGTTGAGAATGCCTGAACTAATGATCGTTTTGGAATGAATTACCCGCTGCTTTGGTCCGAACTGTGGCTCGACAGTGCAGGTAAGGACGGGCCACGGGCAGAGAAAGGATCAAAGAGTAAGACGCGACGACGTGGAGAAATCTCCCGTTGAACGGGCGCGAGAGAGACGACCAGAGAAAGCGGACGACGTTCAGGAATGTGTAAAGTCCTCATTACGAATTATGTACCCGCATTACGTCGCTCGTATCCTTGATGAAACCCGCTCTGTTCCGCTTGGACTCCTCGTCATTGTATATCTGCATCTCACGTCGGATATGAATCATCCCATGATCAAGGAAGTTTCCATCCCGTTTGTTGATATCCTCAAGAAATTTATTTATATATATATATATAAACGATGACGACTGTGTGTGGCGTAACGTGCGGTGCGGAGGACAGAAGTTATTTATTTCACATAATTCATCGCATTGTGATTATTTTGACTTTGCCGTCATCGCATGAGCGTGTAACTTGAGTCAACAATAACTTACAATGCCGCTTCGGTGTGCGATTGTGCACAAAATCTCTCAGGTAAGAAGCAGCGGATAAGTCTGAGAGATAAATCAGTATCCGCGTATGGAAGTTTAAATAAGCACGATCTGCTTTTTTGCTGTTATTATTACAACTTGTCTCTAAAAAAAAAAAAGAAAAAAATCGCAAACAAATGCGGCATGCAAATCAAGGCGTGCGAAATAAAACTAGTCGAATCGTGTCATTGTCTTAAACGATATAATTGCAATTCCCACCGACGAAGCAGTCGACAAAGTGGCGTAAGTTATAATGGTGGAAATACTGCGGAAAATGCTAATCAGCCTCGTGAGTTTTATCACTGCATTAGTCGTTGACCGTTAGCGTCAATAACGTTTAACGGGACCAAAAATTCAGATTTGTTTCAAGTGATCATTGTCGATTCATTGTAGAATTATCTATAGATAAAATTTTCTGTTTTCTACTTTATATATATATATATATATATATATATATATATATGTTATTTACAAATACAATTTTTTTTTCAAAATTTTTTACAACTCTTTCAAATTTTATTTCCTCCTAGAACATTGTTGATATAAAAGATCTTTAATGTTGAATGAATGAATGAATTTTCTTTATATTGTTCAAATGATCAATTCTTTGACGAATAATTTGAACTAAATGAATCAAGACTCACGTCTTCTTTTTTTTTTTTTTTACCGGCTATAAAACGCGCAAAAACATTTTTACGGAATTTCGGCAGATGAGTTTGTCTTGAATTCTCGCGGGGAGATAATTAGTAGAATATACACAAGCCCACACGCACGAATGAAAAATACAAATCTACCGAGATAATTCGATTCTATGATAATTAGCACTACGACTTCCACAAGCGGAAGTTGTTAAGTCAACTCAATTTAAAGAAAGAGGTTTTTGGTTTTTGAACTTTCATTTACGGTGAAAACGCGCGCGACTTATTATTCCAGCAGTCATCTCTTCTTGAGGGTCACCGTGTTCGCCGTTGTTCGACACGACCGACATGGACGCGTATGCTGTAACAAAAACCGATGGTTCCTCCATCATTTATCGACGACTTCGACATTTGCGAGCGGAGTATAGTCGCGCCGTCTTCGATACCGTTACATCCTCGTGGTTTCCTGTCGGTCGTGGATTCCGGTCCTGCGGTACGTCGGTTCGTTCTCTGCGCATATATTTAAGGCGTCTTTTCGGCATCGTCATTGTCACCTACTGCCGTGGACGGACGCGTGTGTGCGGACGAGCGCGCGCAATTTGTGCTGTACCGTAA
Organism: Pseudomyrmex flavicornis; assembly: GCA_014825475.1. Taxonomy (NCBI): domain Eukaryota; kingdom Metazoa; phylum Arthropoda; class Insecta; order Hymenoptera; family Formicidae; genus Pseudomyrmex; species Pseudomyrmex flavicornis. The sequence goes on from QVNW01001072.1 coordinate 4,734, forward strand.
ACTCCCGCCGATCAAAAATTCAGAATGCATCCGCGAACGACAGATTGGAATTCACGACGACGCGCCTTTGGGGGCTTCGTCTTGGTAAACGCGGACGATCGGTCCGCCGAAAATTCGATCGTCGCTGGTTTATTCATCAGATACAGTCGATTGGAGTCGAAGTTTCAGACGAAGTATTTTATTAAAAACGCAACAGTTTCGAGATCGATAGAAAAGATCTAGTTTAAGTCTCGCTGCAGAGAACTGCAGTGCAGCTTATTATCAGACAGCTTGTTATCTCGCGCAATTTTTATAAAGAAAATTGTTTCCGAGTTAGTCGATGCGCGACCGTGCAGCGACTTCCTATGTAATTATGCGAACGACGTTGCGTTCTCGATTCTCTCGCGTAGTTTCAGTAGTCAGAGTCGATAATTAATGCGTTCAGTTAAGTAATTCAAAACGAAGAGAAGAATCGCAAACCGCGCGTGGAGTTTTGTTCGACTAACTCGCGCGAACTCGCAAATCGCGAATGAATATTCATCGGGTGCAATAATGCGCTATTGAAGTGCTAATTAACGCAAGCGGCACTATAGAATGCCGGTGTTTTCTCGCCGACAGCTGCGAAGCCAGTCTTTTGCGGGATAAAAATAACCGCGAGACAATAAAAAATATGGCAATTATCGACGCGGCACAATTTTAACTGTGCCTCGCGCGCACTGTAAGTGTGATCTCATCGCTGCGGTAGTAAAATTGTGTCAGCGTATTTTTCTCTCGTTTAATGGATGCGAAACGCGGTATCGTTAGAATTAGACAAGGAAGCTTGTACGATTCGCATTGCGTACTCATGTAACTTTCAAGTTCAAGACGGAGTTTCGTGTACGTATATGTGTATATAATTTATGCGTCACAAACGACGTCCGTTTATTGAAAACGTCGCTTTGTTGGCGCGTTTGCCTGCACTTCACTGAATTTTTCAGTTTTGCTTCCAACTATATTTCTTTAACTACCTCGCAAGTAATTTTACGTATTCAGTGAAACGTGAGAAACTCTCGCAAAGAAATTGCTTTGAGAGGCGAAGAGAGATTTTTCTGTAATATATATTTCGAAAATATAAAAATTCTTTTCTGCAAGTTTTTATTGAAGAGCAAAATTTAAAAAAAATTAAAAAGGAAAAACCTGATAAAGTTCTGGAAAATTACAAACCCAACTAAAAGTTAGAAAGAAGAAACTTCTTCCTTCGTGCTCAAAGAAGAAGCTAAACTATTCTTCCTCCGATAAGCGATTCTTCGAATGTCAGACTTTTCTCGGCATAGCCGCGCGCGCTCGAAGAAAGAGAGTGATTATGATACGCCTTCTTAATGTCTGTAATGGCCCGACGATCGCTTTGACTGGCACAGATCGACCGCAGCCACGCGTGGAATGCAGCTATGCATCTCATTCGCCGTTCGACGTCTCCCTCCGGTGAAAACCAGCGTGCACACGAGGCGAGACACGCGGCGAGACCGCGCTCAAGTGAGTGTATATGTACACTAGCCGGATAAAGAGGTCGTTGTAAATGCCCCGACGTTAATTCGCCGCCAAGTTTTGTAGGACGTGTCGCGCGGGCGCGCGCGCGTGAGGCGAGCCAGCTTCGTATGCCAAAGCGTTTTCAGCGATTTTATACCTGTACGTCTTTTGGACACACATCGTACGGTTTCTCGTCGAGAGGGTCGATGCCCTGCCGAAACTCTTCCTAATCGTCCTGCATCGCATCTCGTCCGTGACCGTTCGAGAAAGTGTCTTAAAATTATTACGACCACGATATCTCGACGTTACTTAAGCTTCAAAGCTTATCGCGCGTCTCTCTAACGAACTTTAACTTCCAAAGCAGTGGAACATACTTTTGTAATGTGTAAACTACGTCACAAATTCGCTTTGATCAAATCTCGTTAAAAGCGGCAAGTTATTAAGCGGCATTACAAACTTCCACATTCGACACCTTTGATTTCCTCCCGGAGTCGAGTCAAGCAAAAAGTTTTGCGCGACGCGCAAACTGGTAAGACGATTTAGACCGTGTGCAAAAGTAAACTGACGCGCACTGACTTGTGAATTGCGAATACAAGAGTATTAAGATAAAAATATGTTAGCGTGTGCTCTTTTCTTTTTTCACAGTTTTCCATTCCGGTGAAAACGAGAAAATCTTGTTTCTCTCGAACGAGTTCTCTTCCTTTGTCACGAGAATAACGACGAAAATCAATTTCGATACCCCATAGAGTCGAGTGTACAATCGAACGGTTCTTTGCCCAGGTCAACGCCTTGTCACGAACGCCTGACAATGTATACTTCGACCGACTATAGCGATGTTTATGCCTCATGTTTAATGATACATCGCTTCGCGATTGAAATGCACGTCGCACTTGAAACTTCCGCTGGCGTAACGTTATGAAACGACTGATCAAACTGATTATTGCGCATTGACATTGAAGCGACACTGAACTTCAGATTTGGCGTCGCGTAAAGACCTCCTTTGTTTGTTTTTCACGAGCAATTGCGCAGAGTTGACTGATTGGCGCGTATCTCTGTCTCGCGAAAGAAAGTCGAGAAAGTCGGATATAATTAAACGGCAGCGCATATCGAAAGTTTCTTGATAAACGAACGAAAGCCGCGACGCGAATCGGCCGGCGGCGAACTGTATTAGTTGCAAAAGCGCGGGTTTTTTTTTTTTATCGAACAACAAACCTTTTATTCATTTCCGTTTCGTTCGCGGTGTGTATAGTTCGCGAGCTGCATCCGCGTGCCGCAGTTGCGTGCATTTCGACCGAAAGTGAAATTGCGTGATTATGATTGCATCTCGAATTTGATTTGAGTTCGCGACGTTAAGCTCTCATTATGAACTCTATATACTTTTACACGTAAATAAAATATGAATGATTTTGTAAAGCTGGAAACTCGGAACGGAGTAACGATCGAGCGCTACTCGGAACCGAATCAGCGGCCTGTTGCAAATCGGTGTGGCTGTCTCGGATTGCGTTTTCTAGCTTGGTAAGCAACTTAAGGATGATAGTTCCGTTTTATTTATAAAACAGCCGCGCGAAGATTCGCTCGCGTGCGCGCGAAGCGAGTTGCCGGGTTGAACGCCTCGAAGTGCAGCAGACCCGATAAAACTCTAACGGAATGCGCTTACATGCGCTTCTTTGTCACACAAAATTGTCCCGTTCGACTTTTCGTCCGATCGTCACCGCGCCGTCGAGATCTGGCGCGCTCTTGTTGCCGGGTTGGGCGCTAATTGCCAGCTGAAAATAATCGCGTTGGCGGCGTCGATGCGCTCGTTCTTCTTGCGTAACGTAAAGCGTACCCGCAGTCACGCTTGGCAAAAAGTGTTACGTCCGTTGCAATTAGAACGAGTAGAGAAAAAAAAGACGACACCTGAATTACCTCGACGGAGATAATTAAGCGATTGTATATTAAGAAGGGATCATAGACGTTACGGTTTAAGTTTTGTATTGTACTTGTGCGACCCTTTGCTTTCGAAGTAATGAAAGAAGCGAGTTCTGAAGACCATTTCCCTCTTGCTCGCGAGAAGAAATATATGTAATATATTTCTATTTACTTTCTATTGGTGCGTGTCTATTTTTTTATATTTTCTAGATATTTTAAAGATAATCAATTATTCAATAATACACAAGGTTCTTCTTTGCAGTAAAAATATCCGGTTTCCGCGTAAAAGTCGAACGTCAATATCATCTCCATATTGTCGCTGCGGTTAAGATTTTTTTCTGTACTTGCGGTTGTGTTACGAGACAAATGACGCGAATCGCGTTTCTCGCTAATTTCTAATCGTCGATGTAAATCGACGGATCTTTCCGAATTAGTAGCATCGCAAATTTTGAGGACGGACATCGTCGGGCGTGAAATGCGAATCGCGAATTTGCGATTGATCGTTATCGGGCACATCAACGCTCGTGCACGTCCAGCGTCATGCTCAATTACAACTTTCATTCAAGTACGCAAGAAAAAGAAATCTCCACGCCGGGGACCCGGTCGTCGTACCCGACGTGGCGTGACTCCGCGCCGATCTGGCTCGACGACCTCTCTTGAGCGAGCATCGATGTCTCTTTTCGTGAAACACCTACTTGCTGCAATCGCACGCCTACTTAGCCGCTAGTGTGCCGGAGCTTTGTATGCTCGTGCTGTTTCGTCGAGATTTGTGTCAATATAAATCACGTGTTGGGGACAATTATTAATAAAACGGCAACAGAAATATTTTTCAACATAAATTTTTACAAAATATTCTTTTTTCAATAATAAATTTATATTTTTTTATTATTTGATAAAACTTCAAATTTTAATATATTAAAAATTAATAAATATTAATTGTAATAACATAATAAACATGTTAATAATTTCTTTTGTAAAGTTAATAACAATTTAATAAACTAATAAACAAAGGTTTCGAGATAGAAATTGAGTAGAAAAGATAAATAAAAAAAAAGTGTTGGTGTTTTTGCAATTAATGAAAGTATTTATTGAATAAAGTGTGAAGAACGTTTTAAGTGAATAATTTTTGCAGTGTAAAATTGTGTCGTAACATCATTTCTTCAAGGTGTCTCTTTAACAGTCTCTACGTACCTACTCTCGGTAATAATGTGAACCTTTCTGGACTGTCTCAAGCCCGATTAAATCCGAGTTCTACCGGCTATTTTGCCTTCGTGCTGCGTTCACGGCCGCGTTTTCTCGAATAGAAAAAACTACTTCTTCGACTCCTACCTTCCTACGAGTATAGGATTAGAATCGGCACGAAAAGGACATCCATTGAAATAAGATATTGTTTCCAATAAGCAAAACCGGTTGTGCTAACCGGTTTGACATTAGAATATTATTTTTAAACGCTGAGAAAGGGTTTTTCTTTTGCAAATGTATAAAAAACTTTGTTTTTTTTACATTTTTTAAAATTGAGCAAATAAAAATTTACTTCTTGTAAATACTTTATTTACTTGTTGTAATATACGTAGCTATTAAAATAAAACTATCTTATTCTTTTTTTTTCCACAAGAATAAAAATTCATTAGTGACAAAAATTTTAAGTCTCAAAACACGACGTTCATCCAAATTGTTTCTGAATTCTCGCTGAAAAGCCGCCATTAGTGTTTTCCGAGATGAATCTTAGACGTGCAAGACAAATTCCTCTTTTCTTCTTTCTCTCTTTCGCGTTCTGACGTCATTTTGCAGCAATCCGACCGCCACGTGACAGGTATTTAAATGTACCGTATAGCTACCCCCGCAATGGTGTTCATGTAGCAAACAACGCGAACGTCGTTCGTCCTTCCCTCGCGTCGCAACGGCCACTCGATGTCTCCTCCACCTTTCCTGCGCCTATGTTCACGGCTGCCTTCTTTCTCTGTCGCGCGTTGCTCTCCTACAGGGGAAAGAAGAAGGCACCACCTCTGTTTCTCAGGTAACGCTCGCCGTTCACCTGAGCAGGGAGAGAGTCCGGTTCTTCAGTCGTGTAGCAGCGGGCCGGAGGGAAGGAGCTGCGTGACCCTGAGAACAATTGTCGGATTTTTGCTTTTCGTTTTGTCTGGTCCTTTTGCGTGATCTCGCTCTTGAGCGTAAATTCGCTCGATGAGAGACGGTATCACCTTCCCTTTCCAGCCCACGTGACAAATTCTTCTTATCGTTATCGGCAGTTCATCCATGCGGTCCGAGTTTCTTTCTGTGAAGTGAATTGTCGTCGGCAGACCGTGAACTCGGACTTTCAGTGGTGTTACATGTACCTTGGGACTAGACTGCTGCATCGTAGAACGTAGGAGAAACACATACGTAAGTTTATGAAAAAAATGTGCTTCGAGAATATTTGAAGTTCGTCTCAATCGGACGTGCTTTGGCTCGAGAAGCGTTGATTTTGCGTGAGCGCGCCTTTCTTTCAAGCAGGCGCCACAGGGTCACTCGCACCGTCTGGAGAATTCGAGTCCGAGCGAATACGAGGCCAGATTCAACAGTGTTTTACAGTGCAGATAGATAGTAGGTTTTTTTTGAGAAAAAAAAAGATCTCCCGTGGAGATGTTAGCTTTCTACAGAAATTATCTCGCAAGTCGGATTCAAGTTAAATATTTTACGAACATTTTTTTTCAATCCTTGACCGATGCGATGAGATGAAATCTGAATCTCCCTCGCCAGTGTGTATAATTGCAAAACTTTTGTTTAAATTTTTGATTAAAACTATATAGAAGAATATCAAAATTTGAATATCAATATTGTTTTGTTGTTAAGCTTGAAGTCGAGTTCGTTCGACGTTTCTTCGACCTTAACAATTATAAACATAATAATCTTGTACCGAAAGACAATTTGAACAACTCGAATAAAAGAAAATAGTCTGGAAAGTTTTCTGGTTTACTTGAACACCACGTATAACATACAAAGTTTTCTTATGTTTAATAAACATTTTCTTCTAAAAGTTTTGATAATCTTTTGCGTTCACAGAATGCAGTTCACAGAATGTATTTGTGTGTATATCTATGACAAACGCCTCTGGATACATGTGACGAAATTGCGTATAATTATATATGTGGAAATCATTTACGATTACGCGAGATGTGTTGAAATTTACCATCCACGATCTTACGCCTGCGATCTTTAAATTTCGAGACTAACATAACTGCCGATCGACGATACGCGTTTGTTATATTCGAAAGTGGTGAACAAGAAGAAACGAAATTTATTGTAAGAACGCTGTTCTAATTGAAAAATGGAAATCGAGTTGCTCAATGAGCGCGTATACGTATTTACACAAGAGCAGATATCAATTGTTATGCAACACTTGACAAAAGTTCAATGTGACTTTTTTATAAAACGTCAAAGAATTATGTAAATTTTGCACCGGTTTCGCAGCATCTTCGCGCACAAAAAACACGTGAATTAAAATATCTAACAAAACACTGTGCTAATTAGCGATTTAAAGATCCATTCTATGATGTAAAATGAGTAACTCCATTCTAAAAAATTTATCTGTATGAGTAGTGTGAGACTGACTCTGTGTATTGTGGAACTTAATGCTACGCAGACCGTGTCATTTATTTCTCACGTTGATGTAACGTTAGATTATGCGCACGGATCTGTTCAAGCAAGTTTGAATGTCTATTTCTCTGACTGAAAATAATCCAAAAACGCTCACATAATTAAAAATTTCAATGTTACATCAATCTGTATAGATTATGTAAATTTAGTATCCACTATAATTTGATATTTTACATATGTATATAGATAATTGCGAAATGTGTACAACGTGTAATTTTTACGGAAATCAGAAGCTTCTTCGTAAACTTCCTTTACCTTTTCCGCTACTCACGAACGTGTCACGTCGATCTTTCAGTCAGTTCTTGCGTTGCAATTCGCGGGATTTTCTTTCGCGCATGTCGTGTTCGTTCGACACATCGCTACCGACTCGATTCTGCGCACAGGGTTGCGTGTAACAGAACTTCGCGTCGTAAACCACTGGAGGAACGCGCGTAAATATAGAAGAGAAAGTTTCTTGCTCGGTGAATTTTATATACGTTGCTCCTTTGCTCTTCGTTCGCGCTTCGCGTTCGTAAAATGCTAATAGGACGTTTGGACCAATGAAATTATGAGCTATACGCGCGCGAGCTTCGAATGATTTAAAAACTACGCACTCGGCATGATAATTTCCGCGGCATCAAACGCAGTTGCAAACTTCATCCACAAATGCCGCTCAGTTGCGAGCGAGAAGCGCGATCCATCGGATTCTTTTGCTCGTTTTTTCTTTGGAATTTCTTTGCCAGAGTCGTTGGATTAGAGATAAACAGGTTCTCTATTCACGCATATAATTTTTTATTGTATATACATTCAAGTGTAATATAGATATGTTTATTGCAGAGAACGGCATGATATATTACGTCATAAATATTTCCGCTGCTGTAAGACAGCTTTGCTCTTGAGTCTTGATAGTTTCTTGCGCAAAGAGAAAGAAAGAGATTATCGTAGAATAATCTACGATGCATTTATCAAAGATTATGGAGTATAGTATATTTTTTATTGTTTAGAGAAAGTTCTCTATTTCGATGAACTGGTTCTTATTCATTCTGTTTGAAAAATATTTGCATTAGATAAAATTTTTTATGACGTGACCTAAAATACTTTCGACGAAGGTTAATCTCTCTGCCATTATGGCGGCAAAGAGAACACAGATCAGCCTTGCGGCTTTTGATAGGTGGGTAGGTAGGTAGGTAGCTGGGTAGGTAGGTAGATAGGCAGGTACATGACTTGGATACTGGCATACAGATAGATAAGTACCCGCACGTGGTATATACCGGAGGATTCTGATTTCATCTTGCATATTAAGAAAAAGAAGAGAGAGAGAGAGAGAGAGAGAGAGAGATCGGTTTCCTTTCAATAATTTCTTCAATTTTTACATCATTTTATTTTGTGAAATTTTTACTTTTAATTTTTGAAAACTCTCAAAAACAAATCATCGGAATTCTGGTATGACACGTGACATTCGTGATAGAGATATGTATTTTTATATGATTCAACAACATTCTTCATTAATATTTTATATAAACGACCACATACATTTGAAATTCGAATTTTTGTTACACCTCGCTTGAGTCCGTGACTTAACGACAAATTCGTTAAAGCTATGACGTTACTACTTGCCTGAGGTTTACCGTTAGTCGCCAACGGCTAGAGCATATCATCGCCGTGAGAAATTCTAGTCACGTAACATAAAGAGAGAAAGAGAAAGAGAAAGAGAGAAAGAGAGAGAGAGAGAGAGAAAGAGACACTTGGATGACCACCTCGAAGTTCTCAAACACAGCCATCGATTATTATAGTAATTGTTAACTTTATCTTCATTATTATTCATACAGACTTAACAAAATTACGAAATAACGTATCAAAACGATTTTTCGGTTTGTCGCCCAAACCGCAAAATATTATTATACCACTCTCTCGGAATCTGGTGGTTGTTATCGCACGCGGTCTATAAAACACACGCCGCGCGCTTTTCTCTCGTCGCTCCTATACGTGATGCGGTCGCAGTTTTACGGTGACGAGGATAGAGTAATTGTGGCTTTCTCGGCGCTTGATGATGATCGCGCGGGCACATTTTTTCTCCGCGCTGTCAAACGTCCGTGATGCAGCTGCGCCATGACGGTGTGCAACTTTGCACACGACCACGCCCCGAGTGCAACAACGTCGCGAATTATAAAGCGAAAGAATTGTGTGCTCGCTCGGCTGGCAATCCGCGCGGCTCCTTCGGCAGCCGCGCCTCGTATTTTCACCTCACTTCGCCGCTCCTCACATCGCGAATGCATCTCGTTCGAATCGCACGCGCGGCCGCCGCCACGCCGCGCTTTTGCACGTGACCGCCGCGTTCGCGACAGCGCGGCGCCCGCTATATCTCATGCTTTTCTCGGTCGACGAACTGCGAGAAATGCGAAATTACACGGTATCGGCACGTCACGGGTCACATCAGGTCGTCGTGTACAAACTATTCCGCGATTCTGGAAGTCTTGGCCTCTATTAATCACGTAACGTTCTCGTCTTATCAGTTTTATGCACAGTTTCTGCGGTTAAATCGTGCAGTTTCGTTTGATAAGTTAAAAGATCGACGCTCCGATATGCTTGTTAGAAAGAAAACTAAACTAATTTTCTTTAAGAAAAAAAATGCCATAAATGTATAAAATAAAAAATAATTTATTGTTTTTTCTTGAATTGAATAAATTTGTATGTGACGCTTCCGATTGCTGAAGAACAAAGCGGTTAAACGATGCCTGCTCGTCTATGAAAACAAACGTCACGTTATGTTTTCTCGCAACGTTCACTAGTCGCGTGACATAGTCGTTTGTAGAAAGGCGACAAGCTTTATCGGTCAGCGAACCGTGAGAATAACGCGCGAAATAACAAACGTGTTAGGCGATATCGCGAGAAAACGTGTCTCAAACCTCGACCCTGAATTTCCATCGGCCGCTACGTGCATCCCGCATTCAGGAAACAAACGGTAAACGCCGGCCTTAATGAGGACGATACGACAAAAGTCACGCTCACGAGAATGACGAGCAACGGGTGTGCTTAATGACGCCCCCGTGTCCTTCGCGCGATGAAGAAGATAGAACACGAAAATCCAGATTAAAAGTAGCGTTTTATAAAACCATTATTTAACAAGTGTATGTCTTATATAAATTTATTTCAAAATCTCTGTGTTGTTTTTTAAATTACATTCAAAAATATACATTAACACGCGAACGTATATATTATGTGACTTTTGATGATCTATAAATTGGCTTACATTTCGCATGTTAATAACCAGTTTCAGTAATGGGCGATAGTTGCTCGGTTGCTCGTTGCGTCAAGCTCGCAGACCTAATGGAATACCGTGGAATAATTTAACGGTAGCCTGTGCTAATTGGTGCCTTCGTGTATACGAAGCGAGAAGCAAATAAAATACGAACATGTAAGTTACAATAGCGAAACAAAATTAGTTAGAAATCGAATCGAGACAAAAAAAATCACTTGTTACTTGTCGAGCCGCAATAAAATCGGCGGGCTGAGTTTCTAGAATAAATTGTGTGCGATCTTCGCAACGACTTGTGACCCTAATAATCCTTGGCTGCTATCTCACGCACCAGAATTCCTCAATTCTGAACGCTACGATGGGGGAAGTGCGATCGACGCTATTGAGTGACGAACGCAGGTGGCTCCAAGAAGTCCGGGACTGAGGGAATGCACTGCATTTGCACAATCGTCGGTCAGGCGAAAGAAATGTCGACTGACTGGTCGTTTTACGATCTGGTGTTAGATACCACTTTCGACCATTGTACGGTCGACCAGAGCGCTGCAATGCCGTAGAAACGTTTCGTTTCATCTGTCGTTGTGTGCGCGTCGTCGTGAGATTATAAACGTGCTCGTATAATCTTGGTCTCTTAAGTAAGTAATATCCTGCTTTTGCGCGTAAAAACTGTAGGCGTAGTTTTTAGAAAATAAATTGAACGGGCAGATGGCGAAGAAATTAAAGCTCGCTCGCGCGCAAGCAAGGAACAAGCCTCGTTGTATGCTAACGATTGCGAGTGGCAGTGACGAAAGAGAGGGAGGTCCACATCCCGACCTTTCGTACAAAGGCGAGTCTGCTCAAACTTCCTTTAGAGCATAATAATTCTCACACAAGAAAGGCTGAAAGCCTATAGTCTTCAAAAATATATCCTTCCATTTCCCACGCGTCCCTCATTATGGTTCAAATTTTTCGCTTCGATAAACGTCTGACTGTCAACAACATTCCACAGACTATTCATTTTTAATATTTAATTAAATTATGTACGAAAAAAAAATTAATGAAGAGACATTCGTGACGGTGTTGTTAAGTGTGGCATGTCGTGCTACTTTACGTACATCGTTACGTAAAAAAAAAAAAAAAAAAAACTGCTCGAGAAAACGCTTGTTTGGGATAACAACCGGAAATTAGATCGTGTCTTGTTGTACAGCGCGAGCCGATGTCGAAGCTGTGGCGAGCGAGCGCTCGCCAATTCATCCAAGACGTGTATAACGCGATTACGGTAACACTGAGGTAATCAGGCCACATGTTGTTTCCATTCACTAAGAAACACGACGGCGTGTAAAATTCTCACGGAGTCATAGTCAGCCGCGTTTTATTACGTTTTACGTAAAGGATAAGGACGGAGACGACTTCTCCGCGCGCAATTCTTTAATTCAATTCTTCCTATCTTACAATCAATTTTGAAATCTTTGTAGTTGGTTGTTCTTTCTTTGACAATGTGTGTTGTGTGTGTTTTGTTGCGCAAAGTAAACACTTCATTGTGTTCATTAATTAAAAGCAACAATTTTTCGAAAAAAATTTTTTCACAAAGAAATATTTGTGGTTTGGTAACACAATATTATTACAGAACGTGAAATAACAAAGTGCAATTCTACTATTAACAAAGTCGTATAATTATTTCATACAGTACAGTATTATTGTACATATATTGTTGTACATGTACTGTTGCATACATAAAGCTACTGCTATATATGGAACATAGGATAATGATTACATAAACTTCTCGCGTATCACGTGGGTGGAATATATCCGCGAGGAATCCGATGTCACGATGTATCGATTACCAATTCAGCCAAGGACCGGATATGCCGCCGACGAAGTCCGTTGAAGAGACCGGAAGTGGTCAACCGACAATATACGCAGCGGTACTTTATTCGTGATTGTCGTATTTGAGTAATACGTTTATTGTGCGTCCGTGTGCACATCTTATCGAGTCGATGAACTCGAAGAGATCGCGAAGAAGCAGTCTGTGTTAAATGAATAAAATAAAATTTCGAGCGTTACTTTTAAAAACGAAGAGAATACAGGAAGTACATTCCGCACTCATCTCGGAAATGTCGCAAACCAATGAACACGATTATTCGCGCCCCGCAAAAACTGTCCATCCCTTCATCGAAGAGAGACTTTACGAAAACTATTGTATTTCACGTAGATAAACTCGCGATTTCACTAACTTTCATTATCGCGTAATTATCAATAAACTGAAATATCACTTCTCACAATTAAGATATCACTTACTGATTCCGTTGGAGCGTGTGAATTTTTGTTTCGAAAAACAAAACGTTCGTACGTAACAGGTTTCCTGAAAAAAAAAAGCAAACATATTGATATTTATTTATTTTCGATAACGCGGAGAAAATGCGCGTGAAAAATGTACGGGAATTCACTGCCAATTAAGATAAAGATAGGTACGTTCGAAAGATACCGCAATTATATATTTATCACGGTATCAGCGACACCGTCGGACGCGCGATATGATATTAGATGTTGACGGTAAGAAAGTGATAAAACCTTGGGAAATTCGCCATCGTGGTTTCACACAGAGAGTTAGAAAAATTAATCACTCTGGGAAGTGTTTTTTTTTTTTTTTTTTGTTTGGCGAAATCCGCTCCGGGAGGAATATACGAAGGAATGATACAGGCGCGCAATTAAAGGCAGTGACGTTAGCTACGTCGTTATTACAGATTGCACTCGGTACGCGCGATGCTGCCTCAAATTGGCTCTAAATATCACATTTATTACTGTAATTAAAGACGCGCCCGCGCAATCCGGAATCGCCTTTTATTACGGTTTATACATTATAATTGATAGAGATGTAAGGATCGAGATACAGCCAGTATCCAGTTAGAAAGTATGTTTGCAGTATTATCGTAATTACACGACGAACGTTTCCTGGTAACACGTAGAGACCGTTATTCGGCACACTGCGCGCAGAAGATACATAAATTTGTCCACACCAGCTGATATCTCGCGCGCAATATCTCGCTACAGTTTGACTGTCTGGAAAATGGCAATTTTATGTACCGCATGTTCTCCGCACTAACTGTATATATACGTACAAACGCGAAATATCTTTTCTCTAGTTAGTTAGAAGAAAAATGTGTTTTTGTTGTAGTCATAAAATAACTTGTTCAAAGACCTTGCCGCTGCTTTTTTTTTTTAGCAAGGAGCGTATCAAAGAGCGCACGATTTCTCGATTGGAAATGATGTAAATCGTTTATTACAGGTTTGTACATGTATCCGATCGTCTGGCACAGTTCACCGGATCGATTTATCCAGCATTGAATTATCCTTCGCGTTCCTTCACGCTCGGCTCACCGCGCGAAAAGCGCAGAACGCGCTCTCAGAAGTCATTGCTCGCTTTTTACACGCACCGTTTCGTGCACCGCTTAAACAGGAAACCCGAATACTTTCTAGCGCTGACCTACAGTCAGCCAGCGCCTGAGATCCTTCTCTGTCCGATATCTATGCGCAATTATCTTTTTTATCTTCGCCACCGCGGAGTCTGTAATTAACGATTGTGAAGTGCATTTGAACGATACGCAACTCGCGCAACACTATATTAATACCGACTGGTAACAATTCTCGATTAGCATTGTGTGCAAACATGACAACGAGCGTCTTGACTTTTTTCAACAATCCGTCATTTAATTTAAATATTTTCTTGTGCGTTCAGTTGCACACGTTCAGTTATAAATAGATAATAACAAACGTCTTTCTTCTCTGGTTGAATTATTCGCACAATTGATATTTAAATTCCCTCGAGGACGCGAAGGATATCCCGTTCCAGCATCCTGTGTTGACAGCGCACATATTGCATTTTAATATTTTATAAAACAAACCTCGAAAATTTTTCATGCGCGAAAATTCTTCTTGATCGAAAGATATCACGGAACACGCCCTCGCGCGCTCAAGGGAATTAAAATGTACAAGACGCAGGAAAAACAGGTTTTTAACTTCTTTCCGTTTACCTACTATCGGACACCGCACGAAGAGCAATTCGAAGGACGGCAAGTGATGGACTTGCTCGATTCGATTTTACCGGTTTCGAGACAGGACGAACGCGCGCAATCTACCTACACACAGGCAGCGTCGGCGTTTTGTTTTCCTCAAGAAGAAAACGCTTCGTTCACATATCGCGGCGTGTTCGTACATAAACATTACACACAGAAACGGCGCGTACGTTGTGACGCGCGTCCGGATTCCCTGCTAAAACCGTTATAATCGCCGGGAATCGACTATCGAACGGAGCGCAACGCGGCCGGGGCGTTTAGCTCGAACCGCAGAAAGTTTTCCTGCCGCAACGACAACGATCGTAATCACGCGTAATCGTAATCTCTCGTCTCGCGGTCGGTACCGATAGCTACTTCCTGCGGATTGCAAATCTAACGGGTCTGGCGATTCAGCCCGAGCGATCGAACCTCCGTTCGACATCGAGGCGACAACGCGCGCCCGCTTCTTACGCAAGAACGAGAGAGAGAGAGAGAGAGAAAGAGACTCGCGAGTCTTCTATGTCAACATGCAAATCAGCTTCTCGCGATCTGAAACATCTCGCAGCGTGTAGAAGAATGAAGAAATGAGAAGAATTAACTTCGCGATTGATGTACCCACCGAGGAGTAGTGACAGCAATCGTTATCTTCTTCTTTTTATTACGAAATCACGAAAGTTCTAACTACGTGTTCGGCCATTGTTCTTCTGCAAAATACCTCTTACTTTTGTGTTTCAAATTATTTCAAGTATCTCTCTCTTAATTCACTTGCGGCAACGCAAATCGTCCGAGATGTATAAATGTGTGTGATTAAGGAAGAGTTCTCGCGCGAAAATAGCTCCCACGACGCAATCGGAAGCGACAGCATCTCCGAATCTCCGCCAAGTTCTAATTACCACCCAGGCTGCTAATTGAACGCGAGTCGCACGGTCGCTTGCTCCAGTTATAAGATTGCGCTTCTCCGAACGGACAATAGCGCGTCGATTGCATAAAAGCGACTGTGCAACGGCGTGAAATATAATAAACTTTCGCGATTCATCGCGTATGTCTGTGTGTGTGTGTGTAATGTCTACTTCGTCTTCGTGCGAAGCGCATACATTGTACGAACAAGCTAAGTGTACGATTTGCTAGTGTACGATCGCTTTCCAGCGCTTCCCACGAGTTCGCTCATCCGACGCGCCTCGCGACCGTTGCGTCACACGTCTCGCTCGTAATCGCTTGCGGCTTGGAAAACGATAATGTTATATAGAACGACCTGATTAATGATATAATTGCATTACACGTCTTGCGGCGAATCCGCGGATTTATTAAAATTAAATCCGCGGTTTAAATACACACATTTGAAGTGTGAAACAAAATATGAAATGTACGCATTTAAACGCACATACTAAAGAGATATAAATATATACTAAGGATACTCTGAGTGAGATATATGTTTCAAAAAGAGATTTATTAGCACATATATATCTATGCAAATAAATAAATACGTAGAATGTCAGAGTAATGGATGAAAGAGAATGACGCGCAATGTTCGGGGCACAGTGCAGCTTGGTGAAAAACAAATGGTTGGTGCTACGGTTAATAGATATAGGCGCGAGTGCAAAAAAAGACAAGAGAGAGAGAGAAAGAGAGAACGCGGCGTAACGCGTCATCAATAATAATCTCGTGGTCGGCGACGGTTATCTCGGTTACGCGGCGAGGTATGCAACTGCTCCGTGCCACAATTCAGCTACAGAAACCGTAAGGAATTTTATGGGAACCGGTGTGTATTCGACGATGTACAGAAAGACGGACGATAAGTCTTCCGCGTTCTTTTGCGATTATGATGAACGTCCGACGAATGCGAAAAAAGTCGATGGATCGCCGTTGGATTGATGACTGAATCGTGCGAGCGATCTAAAAATAAAACGACGCTCGCTAATTTCCAATGCATCGATGACAGAAGCGCGTTAGTCATCATCCAAGGAAATCGCATACCGCGACTTGTTACATCGTTCAAACAATATTCCACAATAGCAGTTTAATTGCATAGCGCTGTACCGTAGATGCGAGATTAACGCCTACTCACATAATTTCTTGTGTCTGTTGCAGGAATATGCTGATAAGAGAGTTGGCGGCCATATGGGTCGCCGTCCTCTTGTGCCATCTTCAGCTAACGGAGTCTCAGGTGAGCGATACCATCAAAGTTTCAGCAGAACTTCAAAGAACGTCACTTCGATCCGCGCTACTTATGGCTAAAAATTATTCGCGTTTAACTTGATGCTCGTAATTTTTTTTTTTTTTTTTTACGTATTGCGTTTTGTACACTGAATTCTAAATTTTTTCCGCTTGTTTACTGATATATATTAGCATTCTCTTGCGAGAAAAGTTTCGAGTTGCTCAGCGAAACATGACAAAAATATCCGGGACGCTTTTTAACTTAAACGCGTCGGTCGAACGAGGCAAACTTAAGCGCTTGGCGAAGAGTAATTTCGTTTTACGAGACGGAAAAAAAGTTGCGGCCCCGCGCGCAGCGGAAGGACGGAAAGAAAAAATACGCGAGAGATGACGGGATGAGCCCTTTGTAAGAATTCCTGGGAGTTTCTACCGCGGGTTATGAAGTAATTGGTATGTCGGCGACGAGCTCCGTAGGAGTTAGCGGTGTGCCGCGCGGCTTGTTTCCACGAGATGTGGCATATGTGAGGTGAAAGTGAATTTCTGTGTACAAGCGCGCCCGCGCACGTGCACATGCACACACGTACAGGCACTAACGCGCGCCTCGATTGCCGCTACAATCACAGCACACACACACACACACACACATACACGTTGTTACAACATTTTAAATCACGCAGGACGTAGGTAGCGCGCGATCCGCGGGAGAAGAGGAAACGCGGAGCTGGAATGCGAAGTCCAGGTGTTTTTCGCGCGCGCGAGTAAAGTTGGATGTTTTCTCGAAAGACTAATCAGAATTTCCGCAAAAAAGAAAGCAACAATTTGTCCAGCAATTGGTGACGGGAAATTAAAATTCTTGTATAGATTTCCTCCTCTCTCGCGGATTGCGTTTAATTTTTCACGCGTTTCTATACTTCACGTATACGCACTTTTCAGCGCTTTCTTTCGGTTTTAGAATTTAACGGTCGCTCTGCGCGTTACATTTTTCCTCGCGTAACAATCCAGTAAACGTTAAAATCTTACGTAATGTTCACGTTCGTATTGTAATTTGCTGCGAACAAATTGAGTTTAATAGAAGTTGCACGTGCGCGGCTGCGCACGGCTTCTCATTAAAGCGCGACTCAATTTTCGCGAGGCGAACTCGCGCGAGAATGTACGAGAGAGGGTGCAGCCTTCTCCTCTCTACAGAGAGCTGCTGCAAACTCTTGCACACCTCTATCGCAGGAATGTAGTCACCGTTATGTCACCGATACACACGCAATGTACGTACGTACGAAAGCAACGAAATGTACAGTCGCGTCCCGGAGTCCGTTCTTCTCGGAATAGCGGAGATAAACTTTCCTGCCTCCTCCTGGGAGTCGGACACAAGAAACGAAGATTGTCGGACAGATTGCATCTTCACTTTCTCCCGCGCCGGATAACAATGCGTCTGGCACGTTCGAGTCCGTGCCACTAGACTCGTTGAGCGAAAAATGCGAACTTCCGTTTGTAAAACACTCGTGCAAAGTTTTATTGAATCAGATATGAAAGTGCAAACTTTCGAGTTTTATTGCCATTGTAAGTTTTAATCAAATATTAAACCAAGTGTCTTTGCACAGTACATCGATTTCAGATATTAAATTGTTTTATTCTCTCTCTCTCTCTCTCTTTCTTCGTTTTCAAGAAAAGCATCGCGAGTTGATACTCGAATGTATTGAAGTTTTCTCAAATATCTTGACGTTAAATATTGACACTTTTATCACGACGCTGATTTGGTTTTCTTTTTGCGACTCGCTTCGCATAGCCGGAGACATTGTCAAGCGTGTTTGACAGTTCGATGTAACATACGTAAAATTAATAGCGCGCACATAGAGTCCGTCCAGTCTATAAAATAATAATAAATAAATAAAATCTAAGAGAAAGAGTATAAAAAAATTCGAGTAAAATATATTTTTAAGCACGAACAGCTTTTGAGTACAATAAATGCATCTTTTTTCTAATTCACAAAAGCTATTCAGTGGATTTTCGAATATTAGTGTAGCTATACGTGCAGATATGTCAGATATCTGACTTTAAGCAAACGTCGCATTTCTGTTGCAGGTTCCTACTACAAATGTCTTCATCTGTCCAAACGGTGAGTAACAATATTTATGCATTTGCTTGAGCAACACTTAAATCGAATCTTCTCTGCCTCGAAAAAGGTTATCTTCGGTATTAACGTGTACGCGCGCACACACCTGCTCGAATGAGGAAAACAGGTTTGAATGGTTTCGGTGATAAATCAAATATTTCACTGGGAACAGCGTTGAAAAGATCTGATTTTGCACGTGATCTCGCATATTCTAAGCAGACAATTTTTAAAAGTGAGAAAAATGAGCAAACAGAAATGACATGCTATTTATCACTCACGTGAACGGATAAAGAAGCCCGTGGTGAGATGTGGTGAAAGTCGCGCCGTAAATATTTTTTCCTCTAATTAATTCGGAGACATCGTAGAAATCGGCATTATCGAGGCAGTTGGCACGTTAGGTGACTTTTACTTTTGAAATCGGTGAATATTAGAATTCTCTCGGGAATTATGACGAAACAACCGGGGGCAATAAAATCGGCTCGGCGATTTTCGTGATTACCGCGGAAATGTGAAAAAAAAGTGTAGTGCCTGATGTTGGCACAGGATAATTTCGGATATATAATCACGTGAAAGATAAAAGTCATAGGTACGATTGCCGGAAGAAATTGAATTTCTCTCGGAACAAAACACGACAATTACCGGGTGATAATTCCAGTCGCGAGAAAGAAGATTTGTTCGCAGTTTAAAGCTGTCACGATGCTTTTCGTTCAGTAATCTAGTTTTATTAAAAGAAAGTAGTTTCCTCTGTCGCGAATGACAAAAGTTAGTTGTGGCGCTTTGCAAGCGCAGAGAGTTGCAAATAAGGGAAAGATCCTTTTTTTTTTTTTTTTTACTAGGTCGCGCCACGTATGCCATTTAAATGAGCAAAGAGGCGCTTTGAATCGCAAATGCAATTATACGCTGGCCGTTGCGCGAGGATTTCAAAAATGAAGTGCACGCGCGTGTCCGATAAATAAATCTCGTGTGAGACAATGAGGATAAGAGTTCGGCCATTCGTAACGCTGCTCCACTTTTCCTCGTTACTCGCCGATGCAATTAAGTAGGTTGCACGTACCATATGGGACCGCCGGTCGTTACCCGTAGTAAGTCGCGTCGCGTGCGCCGCCGGAAAAATTGCAAGTGCTATTCTATTCCGTGTTTGCGCGGTTTCTTTTATTTTCTCGTTCTTTTTCTTCGTGACTCGATTAATCCGCGTTTTGCTCGGTCACGCCTACTACGTCTTCACGCGAGTTATCGTTGCATTTCCGCACAAAACGTCGGGATAAAGCAAAATTATTCTGCGTGTGAATATAATGTTCCGATATCGATGTGATAAATGAAAAGACAAAAGACCGTAACTTGTCGGACAAAATGTCGCATCTAATTAATGCCGATGGCTGGAATTTAGAGATTAAAAGTAGAATTTTCAACCTCGAGATATATATACATATATCTTTTTGATGAGGCAATTTGCGATGCGTCATTATGCCAATGTGTTACGTTAGATCGGAATAAAATCCAAACTTCGCGAAGACACGTATAATTTTCTTATTAATATGATAAGTACCAGCAGTGGAATCGACACTACTACGTGCGTGTGTGTCATCAGCGGCAGTCTAGTCATACATAAAACATTTTTTACATTCCACACGTTGAGAGCACGCTTTTCATAAGTTCCGACATCTCGTCTCATGTTATATAAATTTTAGGATTAAATAAATGTTTCAAACACAGCATTCTTTTATCGAACGTGGCTCGAAGGTTTACATTCGATACGATTGATATAAGTCATATTTAAGCCGAATTTCTGGACGCACAATAGTAGCACGTTTGGCAGCGAGAAATCAGGTAGATCCAAAAGGACCACAGGGAAAACAGGACGAGACGGCATTCCTAAACCGTGAATCTCTCCGCGCATCTTCTCCACGATCTCCTGCTTCTTCTTCTTCGTCTCCTCGTTCCCCCCTCCCCTGGTTTCCATTATACATCGTCCTCCGTCTCGTCCTCGTCATCGTCGTTGTACGCGACCCTAAAAATATACACCGACGTGTACTCGCTGCCACAGTTATCTACCTTTTACTCGGAGGAAACTCGACCGAGTACACACACCGTCGAACGGGATTCCAAAAAGTAGAACATCCGGCAACACGCTCGCTCATCTGTTCTTACGCGATCATCCGTCGTGCTATACGTATGTATGTACATACACGCGCGTGTACTCGCTCGCTCGCACGCGGTTTTTGCCGGAAGAACGTATCCAACGCGAAGAGACGGCCACAAGCGCGGAGAAAGAGAGACATCGTCTTACGTGTTAGCCAACGACCCGAAGAATTATATCATCTTTCTCCGCTGTAATAAAATTTTAATTAATTAAAATTTTATCGCAGTTTCCATTCTATTCGTTCACTTTTTCTTTTACACACTTCCGTAGAAATTTTTTTTGTCATTAAAATTTAAGACAATGCAATTTTTTCAAGCTTCATGCGCGTATTCTTGTGGATTTTTTTATGCAATTTTTATTCATATTTTCTAATACGCGACATCACGTTTTCCTCTTCTTTTCTCAAAACCAATTCGACCGCAACGGGATGATACGCGTTCGACGACATTGTGGCCGTCGAAGTTAAAATATCACGACCGTCTCTTCGCTGAGGGAAAATAATATTTCACATATACGTTCCTCGAACGAGAAATGCTAATGGTCGTCGGGAGAATCGCGTGCGTGATGCCAGCATGGCCGTTTGACCTTTTAAAAGAAAGGAAGGTCGTCATCAGGTCTCTCTCTTTCTCTCGGCAAGTCCAGCGCCAACTGCATCAGCAATATGACTAAAGGAATGCCGCGTACATCGTTTCTCTTCAACGCGAGTTTCGGCCAAGCCCGTCTCTAATTAAAAATAATCTTCGTTCGTTAAAAACAATCTTGATAACAAGATTTTATAACGAGAAAGAAAATAATTACGTTTAAAATAGTTATAAAAAATACGGCAAAACATAATATCGAACTTTATTTCTAAAAACTTACTTTAAAACAAGTGTGTCTCAAAGTGGTCTAAGTAATCGGAATTTACATAGAATTTTGTAAAATAACCGAATGTCAGCGATAGATGTTGATAAGAAGAACATAGCGGGAGATAGTACGCCGAAGAGTGAATACATATTCTAGACAACTTATCGACTCGAAACTCGTTGATTCGTTGAAGCGAGATAAAGTTCCATTATTTTAGTGAAGTCCCTTTCGACCGGCTGTCTCAACCCTCTTATATATAAGGCATGCATTAAAACCGATCGAGGTCGTTGTGTCCGTCACTGTCGGCGCAGGTCACCGATTAACCGCCTTTCCTGTGTGCTCACCGACAGTAGATGAGCAAAGTATCCGGTTGCGTGGAAACACTTACATACTTCAGAGTAAGGTTTCCTGTTTCCACGCTTCCCAGAAGTTCTTCTTAAACTTCGGACACGAACCTTGTGCGCGATATAAAACAAATTAATTAAACATACATACGTAGAAATTTTTTGACGTAGTTCTTTTTCTTATTTACAAAGTCAATGTTTAGCAACAAGACAATGACTTGCAGCGATTACAATGAAATGTCGAAACCGCATGTTTGCGATTATTACAACTTTGTGCATGGATTTCTGGCAGGGTAGACAGTTTAATGTAATGTTTCTTCCTTGCGTAGGATGGGAGCTGCGAGGCATACACTGTTATAAATTCTTCAACATCAGACACTCTTGGGAAAAAGCGGCGGAACTATGCAGGAGGTAAGCCACGCGCTATTTAATTCTTCCTTTTTTATTAGTTCAGCCATCTAAAGTTCGACTTTAATAAGAGAACGATGTCGCTCTTGTAAAATGAAAAAAACTACGATATATATATATATATATATATACCGCAACTTGTTGGTTCAGTTTATCTCGAGAGAGAAACAAATCTGGGAAGAGATTTCCTTCATTCTTGTGTGAATTACGCGATGTTAACAGCACGGATCTTGACGATGATCTTGACAATTTGTTGTAGGTACGGGAGCGAGCTGATGGTGGTGGAGTCGTACAGCGAGAACAATATGTCGGCGAGTATGATCGGCCGGCATTTCGATCGTTACTGGCTGGGACTCGCTTCGCTCGACGATCTGCGAACCAACACTCTCGAGTCCGCCGCGGCGATGATTGTCTCTCAATATGCCGGTTCGTAATGCACAATTTCGTCTTGCTCGATTTACTCGCCGCATCCTGTGCAAGCGAATCTCACTCGTAACCGAGTGTACTTTGAGCACGCGCGCAGAAACACACACACACACACACAGAGCCGCGCATCTGCTGCTTTATTTTTCTTGTGATGTCTTATTCCGCACTCTTCGCCATTAACGATCGACTAAAAGACCTTGACCGATATTTTGTGTGTAATATAATAGGATCCGCAAATGCATCTCTCGAATATCATAAAAAAAGATAAAAATTTTAGAGAGAGAGTCATTTTATAATTCAATTTTGTGAAAATCTATTTACGGTAACTTGAAGATCAAAGGTTTTTTTTAATTTAACTTTAAAAGCTTGAATTTAATTAAAACTTTTACGCAAATTATATAAATGTTAGGTTCAAAAATTTGAAAGATCTCTTGATTGAGCACAGTTTAATTATAGTTAATTATAGTTTAATTGTAGTTTAATTAGGACGTATTTTATTTGTGAAAAAACAAACTAGTTATTGCAGGAAAACATTTCTCAATGTTAATTAATATAGTAAAAATCTGGCTTGATTGTTTCTGGACGTATTAAGAAATTAAGCGGACTAACAATCATAACGCTCGCGCGCACGCGCGCGAACGTTTCGCTCTGGCTTCCATACACGCGGGGCCAGTTTCTATCAGGGTCACGGAAACGCGGAACTCGCATACATACACACGGCACAAAGACACACTTTTCCCACAACAATGACCAGAGACGTGTCGTCGCTTTGTGTCCGTTTTGCTTGCAAGCTGCAATTTCCCCCGCGCATTTACACACCACTGTCCGCCACCACTAAATCGCACTATTAATTACGCGCTGAGCGCGCGCTCAATTAACTGTGTATTATCGTTATAGCAGCAGGTGCAATTATCAACTAACGTAATAACACATAAGACGAACTTGATAGTCCTGTCCTGCTAATGCGCACATATCATTCGAGATATTGTTCATTGTTACCGTCATTTAATTGTTAGGTACATTTTGTTACAAAGCAATAACAAATGAAATATAAAACGTCCTTTACGAGCGCAATTAAAAAGAATAAAACTGTCATCACCGACATTTGCGAGGATTATGTTTTCACATGTTTGCGTGTATGTTGGTAAAAAATGTAGGTTTCTGGGCGCCGAGACAGCCGAATCCGCAGTCAGGCGAGTGCGTAGACGTCGTCTTGACGGACGACCGACAAACGTGGGAACTGACCACGTGCGAGTCTCTTCTTCCTTTCATGTGCCGTGCCAACGCCTGTCCTTCCGGTAAGATCGTCACGTGAATCGCGCCGGCAACGCGGCCGCGTAACGGCGGCCACGGCAAAGCTCTTCATATTTCACGCGCGGAAACGGGACGTGGTAATCTTCCGTGACGGGATATCTCTCTCTCTTCGTAGGTTCGTTCCACTGCTCGAACGGCAAGTGTATCAACGCGGCGTTCAAGTGCGACAAGCAGGACGACTGCGGCGATTATTCCGACGAGTTGGACTGCCCGGCTAACTGCCAGTATTACATGGCGAGCAGCGGCGACGTCGTGGAGAGCCCGAATTACCCGCATAAATATGCACCCCTCAGCAATTGCAAGTGGACTCTGGAAGGCCCTCAAGGTCACAACATTCTCCTACAGGTGGATCTTCCATTTAACACGAGTCGAGACTTGTTACTTTTCAAATCAAAACGATGTCTATTGTAAAAAAAAAAAAAAAATAATATCTATTGCAAATTTATGTTAAACGAGTAAAGTAAATTATTTTAATCGTAACTTGCAATTTTCAGTTCCAAGAATTCGAGACCGAGAAGAGTTTCGACATAGTTCAGATCCTCGTAGGCGGTAGAACCGAGGAGAAGTCCGTGAATCTTGCGACTCTTTCGGGCAAGCAAGAACTCGGCAGCAAACTCTTCGTCTCAGCCTCGAATTTCATGATTATAAAATTCAGCACTGACTCGTCGGTGGAGCGAAAAGGATTCCGAGCTTCGTGGAAAACCGAGCCGCAGACCTGTGGCGGAATTCTTAGAGCGACGCCGCAAGGACAGGTGCTTACGTCTCCGGGTTATCCGCAAAATTATCCGGGCGGTCTCGAGTGCCTGTACATTCTGCAGGCTCAGCCCGGACGTATAATGTCTCTGGAGGTAAAACGTTTTGTTTTAAACGAAATTCAATATATTTGAAATTTTACAATTCTTTCGAATGAGAAAAATCAAAAGGATGTAACTTTTGCCTCGATAGATCGAGGACTTGGATCTCGAGACGAATCGGGATTACATTCTCATAAGGGACGGAGATTCGCCGATGAGCCGACCGATCGCACGTCTCACTGGAAAATCCGACGACAATCCGATAGTCATCATGTCCACCGGAAATAACTTATATCTGTACTTCAAAACGAGTTTGGGCGATTCCCGTAGAGGTTTCAGCATTCGCTTCACGCAGGGTTGCAAAGCTACGATCATCGCGAGAAACGGAACGGTTAAATCGCCTTCTTACGGGCTTAACGATTATCCCAATAATCAGGAGTGTTTGTACAGAATCCGAAATCCCGACAGAGGGCCGCTCTCCCTGAAATTTGTCAATTTTGACGTTCACAAGACAGACTACGTGCAGGTGAGCCTAATAAATAATACATATAGTTTCGATGTGTTTTCTACATACATGTATAATATGTACGTATATACATACGTGTGTGTAGGTGTATGTGAAAGATAAGACAAATTTAAATTAATTCCATTAAATATATATAAGTGATATGATGTTTCACATCTGATATTTGATGGGATTATTTAACTTTCATCTGCTTGCGAAATGGACAGATATATGACGGCTCCAATACGAATGGTCTGCGTTTACATCCCGGAAGCGGTTTCACTTCGAATACTCGACCCAAGATCACGCTCACTGCGGAAAGCGGAGAAATGCTAGTGAGATTTGCCTCCGACGCTCTGCACAGCAGCAGCGGTTGGAAAGCTGAATTTTCTGCCGGTAAGCTATGTAATTATTTGTTTCTATTAGATTTTCTTCTGCGTGAAACACTGACGCGTTTAGTATTTAAAAAAAAAAAACAAAAAAATAATTTGTTTTTAGATTGTCCGCCATTACAATCTGGCGAGGGAGCTTTAGCGTCTAGTAGAGATACAGCTTTTGGCACGGTGATTACATTTTCATGTCCGCTGGGACAGGAATTTGCCACCGGAAAATCGAGAATCTCCACGGAGTGTCTGCCCGGTGGCAACTGGTCCGTCACATATATTCCTAAATGTCAGGAAGTTTATTGCGGTCCAGTGCCTCAAATTGACAACGGATTCTCGATCGGTTCCACGAACGTTACTTACCGAGGATTAGCGACTTATCAATGTTACGCGGGATTCGCGTTTCCCACTGGAAAACCGACGGAGAAAATTTCCTGCTTGGCTGACGGAAGATGGGAGAAGAAGCCTTCTTGTTTAGGTTCGTTAAAAATTGTATGATTAATCGTATAATTACGTATATAAAATTAAGATTGACATTATCGCACAAAATTGTACGCGTTTTTAAAATTATGTATTTACTTTTTTTTTCAGCATCTCAATGCGCTCCGTTGCCAGAAGCACCTCATTCCAATATAACTATCTTGAATGGAGGTGGTCGAAGTTACGGTACGATCGTTAGGTTCGAATGCGAGCCTGGCTATGTACGAAGCGGACATCCGGTTATTCTTTGCATGAGCAACGGTACCTGGTCCGACCAAGTGCCGACGTGTTCGCGTAAGTAAATTAATATCATACAATAAAGATCTCTTTTGTAATATTACTGTATAGAAAATTATGACATTCAATTGTTTTATAGGTGCTAAATGCCCGCTGCTGCCAACAATAAAAAATGGATTCGTCGTCGATATCACCACAGATTACTTTTTCGGCGATGAAGCCAGAGTGCAGTGTAACAAAGGCTACAAGCTAACCGGATCAAATATCATACAATGCGGGCCGTACCAGCAATTTGACAACGTGCCAACTTGCGAAGGTATAGATATTAATTTAAATATTTATTACAAAACTAAATATTTATTATCATCATTGAGACAAACAGTCTCTTATATTTTTTTCATTATTTGTTTTCAGATATAAACGAATGCGAGTCGAGCCAATGCGATCTGGCTTCCACGGAATGTATAAACAATCCCGGCGCGTTTACTTGCAAATGTAAATCCGGTTTCGCACCGACAATGGAGTGTCGGCCCATCGGTGATCTCGGGCTCATAAACGGTGGCATTCCTGACGCATCGATTACAGTTTCCAGTTCGGAAAATGGATACACAAAAACCGTAATACACTCTTATTTTTAGATGTCTGTCGTTAATCAAAAAAATTTTTTAATTTCTTTTATTGTGTTACATATATTTTATTGTGATATTAAAGGGAATTCGTTTGAACGGCCACGGCTGGTGTGGCAACAATATCGAGCCAGGCGCGAATTGGGCGATGATCGACATGAAAGCGCCTACGATAATCCGCGGTTTTCGAACGCAGATCGTAGGCAGGCCCGGCGGAAACATCGCGTACACTACAGCCGTAAGAATTCAGTACACGGATGATTTGACAGACATTTTCAAGGATTATACTAATCCGGACGGCACGCCGGTAGAATTCAGGATTCTGGACGCGACCCTCTCCGTCTTGAATCTTCCGGTGCCGATCGAGACACGCTATGTGAGATTTAAAATACAGGATTATGTCGGTGCGCCGTGCATGAAGTTGGAGATAATGGGCTGCACGAGGCTGGAATGTACCGACATCAATGAATGCGCTTTTAGAAACGGCGGTTGTCATCAGAAGTGCATCAATAGTCCTGGCAGTTATTCCTGCATGTGTAACACGGGCTTCGAACTGTACAAAGATAACGGCACGGCCGGATACTATCTGGAAAAATCAGAGACCGGCGAAAAGGACGGCGACTTGTATCAGAGAAATAAAACATGCGTGCCGGTGATGTGTCCGACATTGACCGCGCCGAAAAATGGAAAACTAT
The DNA here is from genome assembly GCA_014825475.1 of Pseudomyrmex flavicornis. Taxonomy (NCBI): domain Eukaryota; kingdom Metazoa; phylum Arthropoda; class Insecta; order Hymenoptera; family Formicidae; genus Pseudomyrmex; species Pseudomyrmex flavicornis. The sequence continues at coordinate 32,488 of QVNW01001072.1, forward strand.
TGTCGACTAAGGTAAAATAAAAGAAAATTAGTTACATGGTTGTCTAAATAAATTTTTTTGTAGACCAAATTTTTTGAGATAACTTTGAGATAACATAACTTTGTTCTACAGGAGCAGCATCACTTTGGTGATCTCGTCCGATTCCAGTGTAACTTTGGTTATGTACTGTCTGGATCTTCCGCTGTAATTTGTACTTCTGCCGGATCATGGAACGGAAGTACTCCCGAATGTCAATGTGAGTAATATGCAAAGAATTTTGCAAAATAATCACAAATTTTGTAGCAAGAAAATTAATTTTTATAACGAATATTTATCTTTTTTTTATGTTGTCTCAATAAACAAATTAAATAAACAATTTCTAATTATTTGTAGACGCAAAATGTGTATCGTTACCGGACAACAAAAACGAGGGGCTCTCTGTGATTCGAAACGACGAGACTAGCGTGCTGGTGCCGTTCAAACAAAATGTCACTCTCAAGTGCAACAATAACGGTCGCTACTTGCGCAATACCGCGACTTCCGGTTTTCGGCAATGCGTCTACGATCCTAAATCTGATTTGCCTGATTATTGGCTGTCTGGCTATCAACCGGCTTGTCCTCGCGTGGATTGCGGAAAGCCTCTTCCCACTCCTGGAGCCGAATACGGCCAGTACGTGGACACCAGGTACCAATCGTCCTTCTTCTTCGGTTGTCAAGACACGTTCAAACTGGCCGGTCAGACCAACCGCAACGATAACGTCGTGCGCTGTCAGGCAAACGGCGTATGGGATTTCGGAAATTTACGATGCGAAGGTCCGGTTTGCGAGGATCCCGGCAGACCAAGTGACGGTTATCAGATTGCCCGTAGCTACGAACAGGGATCAGAAGTACAGTTTGGTTGCAGCAGACCCGGTTACATTCTTATCAATCCACGTCCGATTGTTTGCATTCGCGAGCCCGAATGTAAGGTCGTGAAACCACTCGGCTTGACTTCCGGACGAATTCCAGACTCAGCGATAAACGCTACTTCCGAGAGACCGAACTACGAAGCCAAGAACGTACGGTTGAACTCCGTAACCGGCTGGTGCGGCAAGCAGGAAGCTTTCACTTACATCAGCGTCGATCTCGGTCGCGTCTACAGAGTGAAGGCAATCCTAGTGAAGGGCGTGATTACCAACGACATCGTCGGTAGACCTACCGAGATCCGATTCTTCTACAAACAGGCGGACAACGAGAATTACGTCGTCTATTTTCCGAATTTCAATCTGACTATGCGCGATCCGGGAAATTATGGCGAACTCGCGATGATCACTTTGCCCAAGTACGTGCAAGCTCGTTTCGTGATCCTCGGTATCGTCAGCTACATGGACAATGCCTGTCTCAAGTTTGAGCTGATGGGATGCGAGGAATCGGCGATCGAGCCGTTGTTAGGATACGATTACGGATTCTCGCCGTGCGTAGACAACGAACCACCGGTCTTCCAAAACTGCCCTCAGCAGCCCATAGTTGTGCAGAGGGGAGCCGATGGAGAATTGCTCCCGGTGAACTTTACGATTCCGACAGCCATTGACAACAGCGGAAGTATCGCTCGACTAGAAGTTAAACCTCCGACCTTCAGAACGCCCATTCAAATCTTCAAAGACACCGTTGTGAAATACATAGCCTTTGATTACGATGGCAACGTTGCTATTTGTGAGATTAATATCACCGTGCCGGGTTAGTACAACAACAACTCATTTTCTTTTATTGTCTGTTAATATTTTAGTATTTTATTTCTTTATTAAAAATGTGTTAATTTTGGGAATACAGATGTGACTCCACCGAAACTGAGCTGTCCTCAGAGCTTCGTTGTCGAACTGACTGAGAAACAAGATAGCTACTCCATTAATTTCAACGAAACGCGAAGACGCATCAATGTCACAGACAATACATCCGATTCTGTGAAGATCACTTTCGTGCCGGAACGTGCGGTAATTCCGATTGGTAGCTTCGAAAACGTTACGGTATACGCGACTGACTACAGCGGAAACAGAGCGACCTGTCACTTCCAAGTGTTGATCCAGGCGACGCCCTGCGTCGACTGGGAGCTGAAACCGCCGGCTAACGGCGGTCTGAAGTGTCTTCCGAGCGATAAGGGATTGCAGTGCATAGCCACCTGCAAAACTGGATACAGATTCACCGACGGTTCGTCCACGAAGACGTTTGGGTGCGAGATCAATAAAAAATTATGGACACCTTCATCGGTAGTCCCGGATTGTGTGTCAGAAAGTAAGTTTTTGAACATTCTAATTGTTTAAAATTCTAATTGTTTTTGTCTCAATACTTGATTTCGTAATTAATGAGAAATATATAAATATTATATATAAATATTTTATAAATATCTTATGTTTGAGAAATTATGTATAAATATTATATAAATAATTTTATGTTTGATTTTTGTTCATTAAATAATTACGTTTGCAGACACTCAACAGGCGGATTACCACGTAATTTCCTCTGTAACTTACCGCGCAAACGGCGCCGTTTCTCGATCTTGCTTGCCGATGTATCAAGATCTCATGTCTCAATATTACACAAATCTTAACAATATTTTGACGCAACGCTGTTCGGCAGTTAACGTGAATATGAATGTCTCTTTTGTGAGATCGATTCCTTTCTTGATAGAAGAAAACGTTCTCAAGGTAAGATAAATAAAATAAATTTTAAACACACATGCTCGATATATATTTCTTATTCTTATTAATTATTTTCTTATACTTATACTTATTAATTGTCGTCAAATTACATATCATTAATTGCATATCAACACATTGAAGACTAACCAAATTTTTTACCATTTTTAGATGGACTTTATATTAGTAATTGTTCCAGCAATACGTCAACCGCAATTGTACAATCTTTGTGGTTCGACATTGAATCTTATTTTCGATTTGTCAGTGCCGCATGCGAGCGCGGCCATTGAACCTCTCTTGAATGTTTCTGCAATTGGTAATCAGTGCCCACCGCTTCGCGCTCTCAAGTCATCTATTAATAGAGGTTTTACGTGTAGTATCGGTGAAGTGTTAAATATGGATACCAATGATGTTCCTCGCTGTTGTGAGTAATTTACTTTGAGTTATTTAGCAGCAAACAACATATTAATAATTTTCTTATAAAAAAAAATTAATTTTAAATTTTTTTTATGCAACTTTCAGTGCACTGTCCAGCCGGAACGTTTGCCGGAGAAAAGCAGAAACAATGTACACCTTGTCCGAAAGGTTTCTACCAAAATAACGATCGTCAAGGCACCTGCTTACGCTGTCCCTTCGGCACATACACGAAAGAGGAAGGATCGAAGAGCATAGACGATTGCATACCAGTTTGCGGTTACGGCACGTACTCACCTACCGGTCTTGTACCTTGCCTGGAGTGTCCTAGAAACAGCTACACCGGCGAACCGCCAATAGGAGGGTACAAAGACTGCCAGACCTGTCCAGCTGGAACGTTCACTTATCAACCGGCCGCACCCGGTCGTGATCGTTGTCGTGCCAAGTGTTCTCCTGGCATGTACTCAGACACAGGATTAGCTCCTTGCGCTCAGTGTCCAAAGAACTTTTTCCAGGCCAAGCACGGAGAAACCAGCTGCCTTCCATGTTCTGAGAACATGTACACGGACAGATCTGGTTCGGTAGGTCCTGAGGAGTGCAAGCCTGTTCAGTGTACTGACAATGTGTGCCAGCACGGCGGTCTCTGTATGTCTATGGGACACGGCGTACACTGTCTCTGTCCGGCTGGCTTCTCTGGAAGACGTTGTGAGATCGACATCGACGAGTGCGCGTCTCAGCCGTGTTACAACGGCGCTACTTGCATAGATCTACCGCAAGGTTACAGATGTCAATGCGCCACCGGATATTCCGGTATCAATTGCCAGGAAGAGAAATCGGAATGTAACAACGACATATGTCCCGAGAGAGCTATGTGCAAGGACGAACCTGGATATAATAATTACACTTGTCTCTGTCGATCGGGATATACCGGAGTTGATTGCAATATTACGGTAAGTTTTTTCTCGTAAACTGTTTTAATTTCTAAAAATTTAATAAAATTAAATAAAAGAACATTTACAATTATTTAATTTGACTTTTATATGTATATTGTTTTTTCTTTCAGATTAATCCTTGCACGGCCAGCGGAAATCCTTGCAACAACGGTGCGACCTGCGTGGCTCTTCAACAAGGTCGTTACAAGTGCGACTGTTTACCAGGATGGGAGGGTCAGAGCTGCGAGATCAACACCGATGACTGCGCTGAACAGCCCTGCCTACTCGGTGCCAATTGTACCGACCTGATCGACGACTTTTCCTGCGACTGCCCGCCAGGATTCACAGGCAAACGTTGTCACGAAAAGATCGATCTGTGTTCTGGCAATCCGTGTCTGAACGGAATCTGCGTAGACAAGCTCTTCAGCCACGAGTGCATCTGTTATCCTGGTTGGACTGGCGCGGCCTGTGAGACTAATATCAACGAATGCGCGTCCAAACCTTGCCGAAACAATGGTCAGTGTATCGATCAGATAAACGATTACACTTGCACTTGCGAACCCGGTTTCACAGGCAAGCAATGTCAGCACACTATCGACGACTGCGCTTCCGATCCTTGCCAAAACGGAGCGACATGCATCGACCAACTGGAGGGATTCGTCTGCAAATGCAGACCTGGTTTTATCGGATTGCAATGTGAGGGCGAGATTGATGAATGCCTCAGCGATCCTTGCAATCCGATTGGCACCGATCGTTGTGTGGATCTCGACAATACGTTCGTCTGTCAATGCCGCGAAGGTTACACCGGTTCTTCCTGCGAGATCAATATAGACGATTGCGCATCCGATCCTTGTCTGAACGGCGCAACATGTAGAGACGAAGTCGACGGCTTCAAGTGCATATGTCCCGAAGGATGGACCGGAGTTTACTGCCAGACAGACGTCGGCATGTGTCAGAATCGACCTTGTCAGAACGACGCCACTTGCGTGGATCTGTTCTTAGATTACTTCTGTGTGTAAGTACATACACACACACACACACACACATTTTTATAATTTACACAAATAAGTAAATTTATTGTACATTTTTTTAAATTTACAGCTGTCCGTCCGGAACTGATGGCAAGCAATGTGAAACGGCGCCGGAACGTTGCATCGGAAATCCATGCATGCATCACGGTCGCTGTCAAGACTTCGGTTCTGGTCTGAATTGCACTTGTCCCGACGATTACACGGGTATCGGTTGTCAATACGAATACGACGCCTGTCAAGCCGACGCTTGCAAAAACGGCGCCACTTGCATCGACGAAGGTCCTGGATTCACATGCATATGTCCTCCGGGATACACAGGTATATAT
>QVNW01001073.1:0-18701 GCA_014825475.1 Pseudomyrmex flavicornis
TATAACGCGCGCGTTATACAAATGTACTTCTTCTCTCTTCTTCTTAAACCGTACAAGGGCGTAAATCCTCGCATTTAATTTCGATTCGTAAATTTCGTGACGTTTAATTCCCGCGCGTAAATCTTGGAGGGATTTACAAAACATTGGCTCTTCAGGAATTTGCAAAAATTATTTATTTATTTGTTTCTGACGTAACGCGGCGAAAGTGCAGCGTGTTTTGCAAACGGTTATTCAGGGTTATATTATCGTCGTTGCTGAAATCGGTCGAGTGCGATGAGTTTTTAAAAGATCTATTTGAAAGCCAGACTGTCTGCACAGGTGCGGCTTCTCTCAACGATTATATATACCTCGTATGTGTGTACACGCTTTCAAGAATCGTGTTTAACCACGTTTATTTGTTTTTAAAATGTCGATCTGCAAAAATGAGAAATCGCATTTCTTTTGCTTTTTTTGGATTTTACGTTATTAAGAGATCGTGTACTCTCGATTTTTCCTCGAAGAGAAATTCGGACGTCCCAGAATAAAAAGATTGTTTTTTAATTTTTACATTAGAAATTTATAAAAATTCTTATATTGCCAATAAATCAGAAAATATATATAAAACTTGATAACATAACATATTAATACATAAAAAAAAAAACATGTAAGAAATCTTCAAGGCAACACAAAGTTCGGAAACGTCTCGATCCGATCGGCGCAACATGTCCGGTTTGGCGCGAGATGCGATTCTCGCACTGTTCTTGCCGTTTACGGCGATTCTTACGCGGAACGCGCGTGAAGGAGAAGCTACTACGCACCGATGCGTATAGTGGGTTTCGATTATTCTCGGCGAACGCATGTACGTCCATGAACGCATCGTCGGCGCGTTATTCTCGGAACGCTCTCGCGAAAGCACTCGCGCGCATATCTCGTGTAATTGCGAAGCTATCAGCGCGCTACGAAAACCAAGATGGTAAACGTTGTTGTTGCGCCGCGCGCAGATCTAACGATGGCCGCGAGCGCACGCCTCGTAATTAGCGTCTCGATTAGGAGCGGATATGTGTGTCGGCGCCTCTCTCGTGACGCGCAGCAGGAAGTCGAGAAATAAATCAGAATTATTCTGAACGATTACTTCGATCTTGAATTATTTTTAATTCGCAAATAATTATCTTTTAAAATGTTTTAAAAATTCATACATTAAGAAAATTTATTAATAATTATTCGTTTAAAATAAATGAAAATATCTTAAAGCTCGCATTGCGAACGAAATAGATCGCGGTAAAAACGAACGCTGTGTAATCTGCGATTCGATTTCTAACGAAACAAAAAAATATAGTTCCGTTTTCAAGAGATCATCCGATGATTCTGCGGCTTCCGATACACGGAAAACTTTTGTTAGATCACAATTGTCTCTTGTTCTGATCCGACTTCGAGCATTATTCTACCTTCGAGGAATTTCATCCCATTGCTACCCGAGCGAACGATCTTTTAACGATGTCGTCGCTGACAGTCGTGATTAAAATATTCTCTGACAAATGTGAATTGTCTTTCTTATCATTCTGCAGTCCCATAAACAAGATTACGCACACACACACACATACATGCGTATTTTATCGATCCGTTCGTTAGCCGCTCTTAAAGAAATTGTTCTGTCATGTCGCGTTGATTGCCGCAATATTTATTGCGCCGCCTCTTGAAACGTGGACTTTTTCACACGCCAGAAGTCCTTCAACTAATCGCAATTATTGCAACAGTAAAAAAAACCATAACAAAACCAACAAAATAAAAAAAGTCTACAAAATCATTCTCGCGCGTAATTGATCAAGAGATATTTCAGTATTTTAATAAAAAAAAAAAAAGTAAAACGAATCGTCGTATATTCCAACGGATATCGGCCAGAAAGATCGATTCGAGCTGACTCATATAGAATTGTAATTAATTCGTTTTACGAAATAATTACAATTCTATATGAGTCAGCTCGAAGTACAAGACGGAAGTAACGATCTTTCTGGCCGATATCCGTTGGAATATACGCGCGCACAGGCGACAGATGTCTCCATTATGCGGTACATCCCGCGAGAAGAAGAAGCACCCTTCATTAAAGAGGCTCCGACGCGGAATAAGTCATCGCGTCGGGGCTGCTTATGGTCGCATGGCGCATAAACAACCACGTGGAGCATGGCGCGCGCGCGTCATATCGTTGCGATCTCGTTGTTGCTGACCGTTTTATATTCCGAGCCCGGTACAATGGTACTCAGAAATACATCCGCGTGTCTCTCGAAGGTGGGAATAATGGCATTGTTCCTCGTGCCGGCTGAGAAGTGTAATCGCGCTCGCGTGCACATGTGCTATGCGAATATGTACCTACCTTCCTCTTCCCCGTCCCCGACATAATCGGCGTACGTGCAACACCCACACGTCCGGACCACATCGGGAAAGAAGAACCGGAAGAGATCGTAGGACGAGGAAGACAGGACGCGCGGAATTTACGACGCGTCCGCATCGCGAAACCGATTGTCGTTGTAGATTAGCCGCGCGATCTTTATTTCTTCGAGAATTAACGCGCGATATCGGGATTAAGTTCGATATTAAAACCACAAAAAAAAAAGAGAAAGAAATTGCGAGCTCTCACGTTTTCTTATTCCGCGTACAATGACATAATTATTATATTATACCATATATTATATATATACATATATGGTGCGAAATTTATATCGTGAGACGCACCGAGAAACGTTCGCGAAACGTGACGCAATATATTTTTTCGCGTTTGAGAAAAAAAAAATTCCGGACGTTGCGACGTACATTTCAGCGCCTAAATGTTCCCATCGTTGCTCCACTTCTCGTCGCGTCTGTATAACCGGCTCATTGTATACGGAGTGTGTATTATGTAAATCCATTCACGTAAGTGGTTGACACCCAAATTGATAAATTAATTGCCACATTAACCTAAATTATCGGCGACAAAAAAAAAAAAACATCTTCTCACTGTTTTGTAGCACTTTAATATATTTTTTTTTTTTTTATAAAATCTTCAGACGATCTGTGAGAAATACGTATAATTAATTATTTTTTATTGATTACTATGTTGTAAACGATACGATTTCTCGTTAAAAGTGCGCGTGTTACGTAAATTGTGTGTATGTGCGTGTGTGTGTGTGTGTGTGTGTGTGTCACGCTCAACCCAATTCACAAAACTCGGACGGCATTTTGAAGATTAAGAACAGTAAACCGACGTAATCAAAAGTCGGCTCAGGGCAGCGGTTTTTGCGAAATGTCGTCATTAAATTTCGTCAAACTTCCAGTCGAGTCGCACGATACGTAATTGCGACTGTCCTGTTTTAATTAAATCGATTTTGCAACAACGTCGCGTCCGTTTTCTCTCGTGACAAGTCCAAGCGATTAATTATATCGATGTAATTTTATAGGACGACGAAGAGAGAGAGAGAGAGAGAGAAAGAAAGAGAGCGTTGCTTTTCCCTGCCATACTAATTAGCGAGGCGACGAGAAGACCCACGACAGTCCGGACAGTCTGCGATCACCGCTCGCCACCCGGTCGATATAGTTTTACTCGCTGCGGGACTTAAATTCGACTTAATTAAATCGATTTCCCAGAGGAAGCCGAGGAGAAACGCCGACGAAGTCTCTCGAGCAGCAAAAGATTCGATTATCGCGCGACTTCTCGTATGTTTTCTTCTTCGTCCGCTAATATTTCGCACACGCGTGTGAACACCGCGGCTTCAGAGACGAACGTCCTCAATGCGAACGAAATAATTTATGTAACGATTTACGTGACGATTAATTCAAACGTTAATTTCTCCAACAAATGTGAAATCAAAAAATTTCTATTTTGCAATTTTTCCGCAAGAATCTTCGTTTCCCGAAGTTTAACTTCTTCGAATAACACGCAGATTTTTTCACACTTGTGGATTTATATAAATGATTTCTCACAGAACGCGACCAAACGTATGATGACAATCCCTGACGCAACTCTCCCTCTCTCTCTCCCTCTCGTGATTCAGAAGATACGTTTAGAGATCAAAGGTATCGAGCCGATCGACTGACAAAGTACTCGCGTGAGAAGGTATTTGCGCTAAGAGTTCCGTTCGAGGAAAAGTGGAAGGAACCCTATGGAGCCGAGATTCTCACACACGCACGCACACACACACACACACACACACGCAAAACGCGGTCCACGACGATTGCACACCTCGCCGCATTCTCAGAGTTCGCTGAGTAAAAATAAGCGCCGAGGTGAGATTCGAGATTACGGCGTTTATTGCATTCATACGCCACGTGACGGAAACGCTAACGTTATACCGTGTAAATTCAAAGTTCAGCAAAACGCTTCCACATTCGCGCGATGTAGATACCGCACAGAGCCATTGAAACGTCCCCCGAATGTGCGCCGTGTAATTATCGCCCGCCACACGCTAACGTAATTATCAGTTAGTTGCCACGGCGAAGGAACGAGCCAATCTCAAGAACGCCCGGTGCGCGCGCGCGCGGGGTTTGTCTCGCGAAGATCTAATGAAACGGTGAAAATAATAATGGCGCGGGAAGGGGGCCACGTTTTAACGGACGATTCAATTTTCTTCCGCGCGTTCGACTTCCGGCACCATAAAGCATCGGACGCGCGGGACGTCCGATTTTAACGCGCGTTCATTATTACACCGAGGCCTCCATTATCCGCTCGCAGCCAGCAAGTACCGAGCAACCAATTCCAAGCCGATTTATTAACCGACCGGCGTGTATCGCCGAGAGAGAGAGAGAGAGAGAGAGAGAGAGAGAGAGAGAAAGAGAGAGCTCGCGCGCGGAATACGCGCGCGAAATGATTGATTTTTAGCGATGGATCTCAAACGCAATATCGCAGACAGGTAAATGGTGTTTACGAGACTAAAGTCGCTTAAACGTCGTCTCGACATTACGGAGGGAAACATTAAAATCACGATTTAGGGGAACCGAGCGTAAATTGACGACTTTGCTCGCGGCGAAGCGTTTTACCGCGCGGGTTCAACGCGTCGGACGGGTCAGCGAGCACGAGAACGCGCAAAAATTTCCGACTATAGTCTCTCTCGGTTAGAGAGTACAACCACCTTCGGGGAGGGGGGGTGGGTGCGATTGGCAAATACGTGGCGCAACGTAACGCGACATTTAACAATCGCGACAAGATCGGCGACGATCTATCTGTTTCGTTGCGCAAACGTCCATTTTGGTTTCGCGCAACGAAATGCGCGTATCAGTTATCGATACCGTTAATATCGAACGCGCGATCGCAAGACCCCCGAGGGGTAGGAAACGCGCGAGAGAGGGAACGCGCAGAAACGATTCTATTTCGCGCTCGATTTGTACGGCACACGCATGTAAATTAATGCCGATTCAGTAGTCCTCGGTAACGAGCGCGATAAATCAACGACCGGTTCTCTCCCTCTTTGTATTGGCGGTGACTATATCGCGGCGAATTCGATGAAGCTGACGCGGAATTGAAGCTTCCCGGCGATATATCTTCGAGGGAACGGTGCTTTTAATTCCGGCCGTGACTCACGCGAGCTCCCTAAGGATGCGCGATTATTCGCGAGCTCGCCTGGAGCCGAAAGATCTTTCCTTCTCTATCTCTATCTCTCTTTGCGGTTAAAATTAACTTGCCTTCGATGCTTTGTTCCCGATCCGGATGAGATAAGAGACGGCGAATCAACCGTTCATCCGGCGATCGTATTTGCTCGTAATGTCGTGTGTGCGCGTATCGAAAAAATAGCGCGCTTTTAAATAAATCGACAAGCGGAAATAAATAATCGACAAAGCATATTCGTGTCTCAGCTGACACCCAGCCTTACACTTTGATGAGGCAAATTTTTTATTCAAATTTAATTTGATGCAATTGTGTTTAAATAACAGCTCAGTAGTTTTTTAAATTTTAGTCTCATTAATTGAAAATATTTTCGCAACACGTTGTCAAATTCTTTCTCTTTGACAGAACAAAATTAAAAAAGCAGCTTTCTCTCTTTCCCGCGCTCTCTCTTGTTTAATGTAAAAACTCATTTCTTTAGAAAGATTTCAAAAGCATCGGCCTTCTTTTCAACGTCATTATTGCACGCATCGCGCTTACCGGATGGACGTGATGATATCTTTTCGGTTCCGGAGCATTATTATTTTTTCATACACACACACACACACACACATATACACATCCCCGCGTTATTGCTCTATTTAATCTTCTTCTCCGCGGCGGCAAGTGGGTCTGAATGATTCACAGAAGTGTGAACACACGATAAATGCAACGTCACGCGTGGTTCTGCGGAAAACAAAAGTACGATGACATTGCGAAATGGTTCGTTGGAACAAGTGCGTGTTACTTTCGGGGCACTCGGCAAGAGTGAAGTATAAATTCCACTCTTGCGCAATCGAACTTATTGGTGTTAAGGTGTCTCGATGGTGGTTTAAATTTAAATGTGATCTCAGATTTTTGCAACGCGCGCACACACGATAAAAGTAAAAGATCGTGTTTTCGTTTTGGATTTTATCGAGAGTTCGTAGAAATCCAAATGCACGTGCTCGTTTTTTTTATTTCTTCTTTATTACTATTCAATCAGAACGAGAGTTGCTCTTGAGTTATCTAATATATATCGGACGTTAATTTTACAACTCGCGCGTATTTTGCATATTTTCTCTCTCTTTCTCTCGTACCTCTCGGCGGAGGTTTTGTCTCGCAAATTTTACGCGTCAACGATCGGACGCTGTTGAAGCGTTTAATATCGCGGTAGATTTCCCGGTTACGAGCGGATGCTATCTCTAGAATAGCGCGCCACGATCGTTGGAACATGCAAATGGAGCGCTCGTGAGAGAGCCTCGCGCAAAATTAATTGCGCGTGATGCGGATATGCCGCATATCGAGAGCTCATCCCGCGATCGCCTCGGACGTGAGACTGTGTGTTGTGTATAAATGCGCGCGTGTGCGCTGTGTCGGCTTAACCGACACTCTGTGAAGAAGAAAATTCTCGCGAAAAATTGATAGCGAAACGAGCGATTATTTATTGGGTTGTTCGGAAAGCATGTGGCGATTTTTTTTTTCAAATAAAATTTAAAAGACTACACTTTGTTGTATCGACTCACATAATTTTAGTTTTTGCAAAAACGATCGTGCACGATGTTGTTCGATATTAAATTTAATATCCGCACGATGTTTCGTGTCTCGGACACTGTTGCAGTTTCCGCGACAATGTCAACTATCGGAAAAACGCTACGAACAACCCAAACATTTTTATAAAAAGCAACATTTTTTTTCGGGGAATATTGTTTAACATTAATAAGTAAATAATAAAGATCCAATCCAGCGAGATTATCCTCAGTCGCAAATGACAATAAAAATAACAAATCAAAAGAGGCCGTACATAAAAATCATCAAAAAGTGGTGAAAAATTCGCGTGCTCGTCTTTCCGTAAGATGCGTCCATATCTTAATCAAAGAAGTCCGTAGATAAGAAAATAATAAAATCCTGTAAGCAGAAGCAGCACATAGTAAGGAGAATCACGAACAGACGAAAATCATCAACTTACTATAAGGAGTGTATCAAGTCAACTGCTGTACAGAGAAAACAAGAGGCAGCAGTTATAAACATGTTTATTCAAAATTTGAATACAACGTTTTCCTCCCTTCTCTTGTTTTGAATACAAAACAAACATGTTTATAACTGCTGCCTCTTGTCTTCTCTGTACAGCAGTTGACTTGGTACACTCCTTATAGTAAGTTGATGATTTTCGTCTGTTCGTGATTCTCTTTACCATGTGCTGCTTCTGCTTGCAGGACTTTATTATTTCTTATCTACGGACTTCTTTGACTAAGGTATGAGCGCATTTTACAAAAGAACGAGCACGCGAATTTTTCATCACTTTTTATGATTCTTATGTGCGGCCTCTTTTTTTTAATTTTAATTTGCGAATGAGGATGGTCTCAAGTGCGAGCCGAAACGTTTCGCTTTTAATGTATCTTTTATTGTAAAATATTTTTTAATTGTAATACATCTACTTTGTTGCTTGTTATTTGGACCTTTATTATTTATTTATTATTGTTATATACTTTACGAGTGTACTTTTTTGTAATTTTTCTTTATTGTTCAAACATCGCGAATATATGGAAACGTTAATGCAAATGTTGTATCTGCTAAAATTTGCTTTGGCAAACGCCACGGTGGTCTGCGTCGCGCACAGGAAGCGGAACGCAGGAAATAATACGTTGCAACCGGTTCTCTTCGTTTCTGTCAGTTTATCCTGCCTTTTATCGTTACGGCGGCGTTATTTGATTACGCGACTACAACGGAGCCTGGCAAGGCTAAGTCTGTCGAGCTGTTACGCGACACGACTGCTATCGTTATCGCCATCATTCTGTTCCGACGAGAACGAGAAGATCGCTTCTCTCTCACTCTCTCTCTCTCTCTTTTCGTTGTGTTCTACAAGATCTTACAAGTTTAAAAATAATCTTGTTTCGTGTTACTTAATTGCTCTTATGATAAAACCCATTTTTATCCTCCGAAGAAAAATTAAAACACACACCCGATCGCCAATCGTTTTGGTTCTCTTGTGATGACGTCTCGTTAATGGAGGTGAAAGAGACGAGAGAGAAAAAAAGAAAGAGAGAGAGAGAGAGAGACAGAGAATATTACACGCGTATCCCGAAAAGGCAGAGAGAGAAGATCGAAGACGTCGCCGTTCGTAACAAACGCGAGAGAGGTGCAGGTTGCACAGGTGAAAGTCCGCTTAACCGCCGACACGAAAGGCACCGGCGCGGCTAATTAGATACTTTTATTCAGCTGTTATCAACGTAGTTATCGAATGATAAATTAGCCATTCGAAAAAGTGCGCACCTGAATGATAGCGCCGATTGGTATATATCGAAACGGCAAAAACTTTGCGAGTTTCCAGCGCAAGGTAAGACTCGAAATGTCATTGCGTGTGTAATTTTCTTACACGCTGCTTGCTAGCAAAATTTTTACCTTAGCCGCCCCGACTGCATAAAAAATCCAAATATTATCGAACAGCAATAACGTTGTGAACCTGATTCGTTCGTGAAAAATTCAGGTTTCCTGTATTTACTTTCACCATTGCGACTTGCAATTCGTGCGGACGGACTGTGGGGACACAACATTTATAATAACTGAATAATTAATTAATTTCTATTTAAATTTTATTTTTATTTAAACCTGAACAAATTTAAATCGAAAAAATATTTCATACAAAATGTTTCGTAAAATTTTATAAAAGCTTTGTTTTTTAAATTTATACAAGTTTAATTATATACATATGTATAATGTGTACACGTACAATAATTTGAAAAAACTATGCAATTTAATGCGCTCGATCGATCCCGAGGGAGAGTACACATGCGTGTACGTACGCACCACATGATGTAATCGCTGATCTACTTGACGCGCGTTATATATAGTTCGTTAATTAACGCGAATTATTATTAGCGCGGTGGACACGCACGCTCGTAAATCCCGACTGAAATCTCGCAAATGTCAGCGGTCGGCTTTCATCATCGACGCGCGCGTATACATTGTGTCGTTCGCGGAAACAAGTCCAAGCGAGCGAGATAAGTTCCTGCCGAGACCGACATTGATGCATCGTCAAGTCGTCGGGAGCCGCACGCGGTTAGGTGGCTAATTAAAGAGCCGCGCTGATGCTAACTATGTGCGCGTTCACACCTTGTTCCAACGCGAATCGCCTTGCGGCAATTTTCATTAGCGAACGTCGCGCGTTCCGCACGACGACGCACGTCTGGAAAACTATCGCGATTGCCAAATTTAAGCAAGACTTCTCGTCGCGCTAACGAGAAAGTCCGGGATTTTAATCTGGTATCGAAACGCGCGCTACTGGAATTGATGTCTGAAACATAAACAAACAATTGCAAAGCAAAGAAACGAAGCGAGCTCTCAGTGCGGAATTAACGTCTGCGCGATCATTCAGGAACCTGTGTTTTCTCTGTGACGAAGAAAGAGAAACTTTCCGAGTACCACATTGAAAAGTGATAATCAAGTGCTGTTTCCCGAATGGAAGAGAAAGGAGATGTTTATTCTCCCCGAGTAAAAGCTATTTATTTTAATACTTCTAACTCTCCGCGATTATATTGCTAGGACGATTTCCTGGTGTACTAGCGCGCAAAAAAACAAAAAAAAAGTGATTTCATCAAATCGCTACCTCTCCGACGCGCGACTTCTGTGTGTCTGTTTTCTCAGTTAACGCTTTCATTGATTGCAAAATAGAATGATCGCCGCGGCAGTTGGCCGATACTTTTTTTTTCCCCACATCATTGCGTAATTTTCTCTTCGGGTTTCTTCCGCGTTCGAGGACCGGGCGAGAGAGGCAAAAAATAAAAACGATTATTGCGGACGGATCGTCCGCGATATGCGCGTTTTATTTCGTCCGTGGAGGAAGCCGTGACGCAGAACTTTGAGACGGTGAATTGACGTCAGTCTTGTGAGAATCGCACAAGCCTCAGTACAACGAGCCTTTGTCTTCCGGTAGCAAGAAGTAGATCGTCACATCACCCCGAGGCGTCCTCACGATCTCGCGGTGTCGGATAAGCTGCGTCGCCGCCAGTCCGTACATCAGGGTGGGAATACCTGGCGAACGAGGATAAAATGTTCGATGAGAGCGCGTCCGTCACATGAAGTCCTCGCATTGCCGAAACCGTTCGCCATGGCTTAGATAGCGGGAAGACCAATTGGAAATGAATTAAACGAGACGCTCACCATGGCGGGACTACGTCGTCGTCGTCGTAGTCGTCGTCCCACGTTCTTTCTCGGACGTTGGAAATTAAATCAAAAAAGATCGATATACGCGCGCGAGCTTGTCGCGAGTCTTGTTCCGATCGGTACGTTCAGATACGAACTGAATTAAAATCGACCGACGGCAGCAAGGACGAATGTGTGTGCGCGACGTCTCAGAAAAACTTTTCCGATTTTAATGACGTTTATATTAAATATCGCGAAATTAAGAGGTTTCTTTATTTAACTTCTTTTACTCAGGAAATGCTGGAATTCTATCTAGTACAGAACTTGAGAACTTTGTCTTAGTTATAGTTTTCAAATATTTCGCAACGGACGCGAGCCAGAAGAAACAATCTCGTCGCTTTGTGACGTCTCAGTCGAAAAAAATCTCCTCGAAAAATTGTAAAAAAATCGGCTAGAAATTTAAATTAACGAGGGGATCACGTCTTTCTCTTAATTTCGAGATTTACGAGCCTGTCGGCTTAATCGCATAAATAAACAAGGCCGCGTTTTCGAACACACTTTTATATTCTTTCGGCGGCGAGTCCGACCCCGGCTTACCGAGGTTCAGTATCTTGATCGCCTTGAAAAATCTGTCCTCGCCGCTGAGATCCTGTGCCGGTCGCTTGCTGCAGTGGTACTTGATGTACGGGAAGCAACCGGTCCTAAGTACGTGGTAATTGCTACCGCCCGCCGACCAATTGAAGTGCGACATTCCCCGCTGATCGTTCACCACGTCGGCGTAACGCACGAAGTACGACGTCCACGGAGGTTCGTTGGTTTGCAGAAGGTAGCTCGTTAGGACCTGCCGGCACACGCGACACTTCGCAATCATCATCGCGAGCCACTTTGTACAGGTCGGGTCGTCGAGGAAGTATCCAAGACGCGACACACAGCCTCGCTTGCTGAAGATCATCGCGAGGCACATGACAAAAGTCACATCCCGTCACCGTTACATCCCGTTACTATACGTGTCGTTCTCCTTGACGATCGTTAACAACCTGCCGTCGAGGCGACCAACCGGCTCTTCTTCTTCCTCTCATCCGCGCGCTCGTGTATATAAAAGAAATTAATCCGTCGGGGGATTAGAGAGGAAGCCATCGAAAACCTCCAAAGGGTAAGAGAGTGCAAGTTCGTGCTACTTACTTCGAAATGTGACTAGCCGGCGTGTTGCTAATGTCGTTTCTCAACACGCGCGATCATATTACTTATGTATATTCGCCGTTTCGCGTTACCGCGGCGCGCGGGATTAAATTGCACCGGGAGTAACGTTTGCGTCACAGCGGAATAAGATTCCAGAATTATGCGCGATGTCGCTTACAAAGAGAGAGAAAAAAAAGCGTATGTGTGTCGATAAGTAACGAGGATATACGCCGCGGAATTAAATTTTATTATAAACAATATAAAAAGTACCTACTGTCCTGTGGAATAATATTTGGAAAAATAAAAAAAACGTCAGATGCGATGAAATTTACACACGGAGTGCGGTAATCCTTCGAATCGGTATAATCGCACGGCGGAAAGATACAATTGTTCGGGGCGCGATGGATTCTCGAAGCCGATTGGGATTCGATTGGGAAAAGATTCGCGAGATTATCGCAAAGTGCCGCGGGAATGGAAACACGGGCTAAGTGTAACACGGGACGTGCGTTGTTACGTAATAAAATGTCGGAGGGAAAGTATAAGATTGTGTCGCGGGATTCTCACGAAAAGAAGAGATTTCGCCCGAACCGAGATAAAAGAGAGACAACACGGCGAGATAATCGAGGGAGCGATTAAAATTAATTAGCGAGAAAAAAAAAACTGAAAGACCTACCTCCGATGCGAGCGGCTTCTCCTTCTTGTGGAATATCTTTGTCCAGAAATTGGCGCATCTCGCGTCGAGCAGCGATCTCCGTCCGATTTGCGTCTTGAACATTCGCGATTCGATATCTCGATCGAAATATATACTTTAGAAACATTGGCTGCAAGAAACACAAACAAGTGAAAAATTAAATTTGTTACGGGGGGAAGGGAGAGGAATTTAAATTACAGTCTAAAATATTTTCGCAAAAACTTAAATAAAGTAATTCAGAAAGGGATAATATGAAAAAATCTAAAAAAAAAAAACTGTTTAATAAATAAGCGCTACATCAGCGTCGGATAAAACATTTGCTCATTTGTTGAGAGAGAAAGAAAGGAATGACGTTACTTTCAGGAGAGCTTGCGTGTTCTCGCATACGCGCAAATGAAACGATGATGGAAGCAATGGCATCACATCCAATAGTATCGCTCGTATTCACCCGCAGGGTGAGAGAATTCGTCACGCATGTTCTACCTTTCTAAAATAAACGAGACGCGAGAACAAGAGCTGTTCAAAATGTCAAGGTCAACGAGGTTCAATACGATCGCGCTCGGCATAGAGGTGATCATGTCCCCCCCCCTCCCCCGTGGAAAACGTTGTCTGTCTTCACGCGCGTTCGCGTCAAAATCTCTGAGATGAGTAATTAATGACACGCATCACTCGCCGCGCGCATCAAGCGTATACGCGAATACGCCGCGCGAGTTTGATTGCTTCATCGAGGTAGTTGCAAAGTTTCAGGAATATTTCGAACAACAAACTCTCTGACGAGAAACTCCCGCTTGTGAAGTCAATTTGCGCGATATAATTCAAAGCTGTCTGTTGTTTAATTTGAATAAAGGAACAGATAGTGAGAAAATATACTGATCTGTATATCGTGGAATGTCACTCGCGGAGCGCGAAATTAAAATTTGTTTTTTGTTTTATAATATCAGAGACAATATTATTAATAATTTATTTATTTTTAAAGAAACGCAAGAGAGATGCAAAAAGATGTGTGCTTCGATGTTTTTGAATATTCTCCTGAAGAATTCTTGCATTTATTGCGGTACCGATGGTACTCACTTTTTTACACGCATGCGCGAGGCTTCGGGTGCTGGTGAAGAAATGGCTGCGCAATCGTTGGACCAGTAAGTGCTGTTTCTTGCACGGTACTTGCAGTTTACAACGTTGATACAAGTGCCACAACGTATCAGCACTCAATTTAGCAAACGCATTCTTGCGCGAAACGTGTGGCACATATATACAGATATTGTCTTCCGCAATTTAGAGAAGAGATATAACGTTAACAGACACGCGCATTTATGCCATGACGCGTATCGACGAGGCACGATACTCGCGAGCGCCACCGCCGCTCGCTATCGATTCTGAATGGCGGTCTTTTCGAAAGAATTTCTACTTGTGGTGCAACTCATTTTTTTCATTGTTCATACACAAAACGTCGAAACAAAAGTGACATAAGCAATTGCAGCAAAAACACAGCTTGTTGAACGCAGTGTTATTGCATTTAAAGATGATTTTTTTTTTTTTAATTACTTTAATTACATTTTAAATTTAATTATAGTAATTAAATTAATTATTATTTCAATAATTACTATATTTATTTTATTTTATTTTTATAATAATTATAATAATAATTATTTTAATTATATATATATTTATAATCATATTTATAATCATATTTTAATATTTTGTATTATTGTTGTTTAAAATAAAAATTCAGAATTGTGCGGCTCAAAATAGCTTCGTTGCGACATGGTGTTCTGCAACATAAACGTAAAGTTTATGTTGCAGAACACTATACCGTAACTTTTCGTACGAGAGACGATTCTCGCTGAAGTATCCGCTTTAATAGAGACTATCCAATAATAGACCATTAGAGAACGCGGATGAGAATCTCCGTCCAAACACTTCCAGGTGGTAAATATATCGTTGTAGCTTCTTGCCGTGAGGTCAGACTGTCACGTAGCAGCCTTGACGAGCCATCATGTTTCCCGACGATCTTGCGGTAGATCTTTTTTCAAGATGTGTCCTGATGTGTGTTTTTTTTTCAGGTTTTTTATCTTGCAAGTGTAATTTACTTTCAACCTTTTTTTTTATTATACTTTACTTAAATTGTATTTTTACGACGTTGTGACTCTACTGCAAATGTTTTTTTACAAACTTTTTTTCTCTCTCATACACACACACACACACACACACACAAAATACGAACACTGTTCCGATATTGTTTTCTATCGGTAGCCTAAATGCGTTATCGATTCGGAGTGAACTAGTTGTTGAATAAAATTGCACATGCGTGCAGAGGTCGGAGCGTGTCAGATCGACAATATCGATGTTCACACTTCCGACACCGATGTGACGTGATTTATCGCGTCTATCAGCAGCGTCCGATTTGCGTTCTGTGACACATTTCGCCGTTCCGATTTGGAATACGGCGGCGCGACCCACCCATGCGACGGGGACCGAAGTAACAATGGCGCGTTTCTCGACTGGAAACGCGAACCACATTTTAACAGCGCGATATAAATCGTTCCTCCGGAAATTTGCGGCGTGCACAAAACAAAATAATACACCCGCTACGACCTAGAAAATGCATATGCACCTCGGCCATTACAAATGCGATCTTGGCGATCTTTCCCTTAAATGCATTATGTCCGTTTTGCGATTCGGATAGTATTGTGAGTCGTTATCTCAGATGTTCTCTTTGCGCGTTCCGCTTTTGCGGGCCATCCGCGTATCGCTTTTATATCGGCTTTACTTTGTAGTCGAAGTAGACCGCGCGGGGATTATTCATGAAAAGCCGCGGCGCGACTTGCATTTCTCAGCCGTAGCAATTTTCCACGCAGATGCTTTATTTTCCCTGACGTTAATTAACACGTATTAATGTTCATTCTATCGATGTACCGAAGTAATTCGCGGCAAAACACCGCATCGGTAAGATCCGCTGTACATACATACATAACATATATGTTCAGCATGTGGAGTTATTTCAATTAAAACTACCGCGCGCGCGCAAGGAGAGAGGATAATGTATTTATTAAAACCGTCGTTTTCCTTTTGTTTCAGGTGAGTGTCGTTCGTCCGCGAATGTGGCCGCTATGCAGAGTGAGTGAACCTGTACCTCGATCGCGCTCGAATTAGGTATCGGCGACGAGACAAATAAAGAGAGAGAGAGAGAGAGAGAGTGTGTATGTGTCTTATCACACACACTCCGCGCGCGAGATTCCCGACGCGCAGCGATCAGTCCGGAGCGCGGAGCCTCCGGTTACCACGCCCAGGCATCGTTTTCGCATACCGTCGCGACTTATACAGCACCCTATAAATTACAGCCGTATCTCATTAACATCCACGTGTTTATTATATATATACATATACATATATATATATATATATGTATACACGTAGACGCGCGCGTGCGCTATTAACGATCCGAGCGACGACGACTCGTCGGGGATGTTTAAGATCGATAGACGAGGTATCGATATCTTTACGCGTCTATATGGCATCGGTGTCCGATTGCGGAAGTCGATGCCGCATCAGAATGCCGTAATTCAATCTGTATATTTTGTAATAACAATTTTCTAATGGAGTTCGCGCCGTTCAACTTGCGCACACCGCGCAGACAATTGTGCGTAATTTATGTATATGCGAAAATTTTATCCGAGCCAGGAATTCTCTCTTGGCCGTTTGAAGACGTTAGCAAACTATTCAATATTCTCTTTGTGAAACAAAGTGAAGATAATTGTTAAAGATGCTTACGGTAGTATTGTTTTTTATTATACCGAGACGGGTAGTCCGTCTCGGCGGTTCTTGGCGATTTGAAAGAACCGGGAGAGTACTTCGTCCGTCTTTTGATAAATATTAATGGATGAAATAAATTTTAATAGATATTGAGATGCCAAAGAGAGAAAAAGAGAGAGAGATAGATAGAACTCGGCACGCGGTGAAAAAAGATTATCGCGAAACTGTACGAGATCGTGCGAAACGTCGCCGTCAAATTGGATTACGTCGGTGATGCCAATCCACGCGCGCGCACGAGAGAGAGAGAGAGAGACGCAGGAAACGGCTGCCGGCGGCGGGTAGCTACGATTACGTCGCGTTTAATCGACTAGAACGTCATAAAGGCAGCAGCTTTTCTCCAGTGAGATTCATTATCAAGCGACGCGTCTCTCAGCGTATCCGTCCGCGAGCAAAGACGTAATATATTCCTCTTTGCACACCGGATGTTTCGTAGCGGCAAAAGAACAGCTAAATTCTGGGGGATGAATCGCGCAGTGCGGAATTAATGTCAAACTTCTTGGCCGCACAGATTTCTGTGCGCGGAAACTCTGGTGTGTAATTCGCTTAAGAAGAACACGCAAGTACAAAGTATATTGGTATTTATGGTACTTACGAACTGTGTAAAACATGATACGATTGACACAAGATTGGCGCTTTGTTTCAAATAAAAAACCAAAATATTCAATCTCGCGCGCGTAATACACGCGCGGCGCGACGATTCGCAACAAACTCTCTGCGAGATAATTTAAATTTCCCTTCGGCTCGATTCTCAATGAAGAACCGCCGATGATACGTGTATCCGCCGCGTGTCGTTCACACACGTGTTACGCACGCGACCCGCACCCACACGCGCTGCGTCCTACGCGCGTGTCGCATGACAAATATTGCGGCGGACGAGACGCAGCGGACGATTTCGCGCGCAATGCGAGTCTACGATTTCCGCGAGATAAATGATGTAACGGCCGTTTTCTCGCGGCGCGACGCGGCGCGGCGCGTCTCGTAGCGAGGCTCCTTCATTATGCGCGACGTGCGCGTTGCACGTGTAATCACGCGAATTTTTTTTTTTTTTTTTTTTTATTTACGCGTAAACCGAACGTAAGATTTTTCTCCGCACGCTGATTTTTGTGTAGACAACAAACAGCAGGAGAGAATAATCTTTCGGTATCTATTCATTTAAAGACTAATCGAAATTGCTTCGAAGATAAACAAGACTCTGAGATATACAGTCAAAAAATGGTTTAAATGTGTGTTTTTTTTTTTTTTTTTTATTGCAATCACTGATGAACAAAACACACGGTCGAAGCATCTTAAGTCGTACATGTGTCTTAAATACAAGGAAACAATGTTTTTGCCAACTTACACTCGTGTCCGACTCTTCCAAAATCTTTTTATCACCGACATGAATTATGTGAAGTTTATACAAAAACAAAAAAATGTTTTGCCTACCATATGACAAGAAAAATTTGCCAAGTCTGTGAGGTTTTTTGTCTCATCGACAAAACGTTTTGTTGGCAAAAATCTCAACAGGCCCTGGCAAACTGTTCTTGGCCATACAATCAATCTTCTTGCTTATTCTAGCAAGAATCTCTTTTCCGCGTGAAGCGGAGCGCGCAATAATATGTAATTTACCGTGTTTTTTTTTTCAATATAAAAACACGTATAAGTACGTGTTTATACTCTCTCGGAAGATGAATTTCGCCGCGCATTTCTCACGGTTTAGGACCGAGCGCGGTTGCGCTTGCTTGCACTTTCTCCTAAGGGTGCTTTATTTATCCCCGCGTATAAGCGAAGCTCGCCCGCTTTGCTCCGAACCCATCTATTACCCATTACAACGACTATAAATTAGAATTTCGTTTCCTCGCGGTGATTTAACAGTTGCCGCGGATTCGAAATTGAGAGAACACCGCATTACCATAATCTAAAGCACGCCTTCCGGCTGCGCGAGGTAATTTGTCGGGAGGAGATAGGGAGAGATCTCGTGGTTCTGATTCCGACGATGTCGTGTTGACGCCGGGACTCGGGACAAGACGACAAGAAAGGTATAAACGATGTTCCGTCCCTTTCTGCATCCACAGCGAAAGAGATTTTTTACTACAAAAAAAACAATAGAACATCCTTTGCGAACGCACAACATCAGGATATATTTTCCCAAACGGATT
The DNA here is from genome assembly GCA_014825475.1 of Pseudomyrmex flavicornis. NCBI lineage: Eukaryota > Metazoa > Arthropoda > Insecta > Hymenoptera > Formicidae > Pseudomyrmex > Pseudomyrmex flavicornis. The sequence continues at coordinate 18,524 of QVNW01001073.1, forward strand.
TCGTAGGAAGTTCCTCTTCGTGTGAGCGGAGAGGAGAGCGAAGTAGTCGGCGGATAGAAATTGCGCGTTTTGCATAATGAAGTTTCTCGTCGAGAGAGAAGAAGACTCGGCCGAACCATACTAGCGCGCGAAAGGGACGCACACAAGCCATTCTTTTTTTTTTTTTTTTTTTTTTTTT
>QVNW01001074.1:0-126587 GCA_014825475.1 Pseudomyrmex flavicornis
ATACGATTTCGACTGTTGATTAAAATATGTTATTTTGCAATGAATATTTTAATTTTCACGGGGGGGAGGGAGAAGAGAAGGAAAGAAACGAACGTCGGGGCTGCAAGGGGAGAGCAGGTGGTCACTGAGCCTGAAATCTGGGTCACGTAGTGCGTGACAGTGCGTCGTCAGTCTCGAGAAGGGGAAGCCGCAAAAATCGTTCGAGACAATCGCGTCGTTGATTCAATTCCGGAAAGCATATCGGAGATTCTCGAAGCGAATATCGAAGCGGAAACAGAGTGGATCGACGATTGATAGCGCGGGGAAAACAATGACGTAAACGTGGAAACAATCGCGCGTAATGACTCCCAGAGATCGCAATTTTAAATCGATCGCCGATGACTCAATCAAGGAGTGGAAAACGCGAGCTTGGGTGTTACGTGACAATCGTTGCAGCTGCAGAAACGTGACGCGCTGCTGCAGAAAATCGTCATCGAGTTGTTCTTTCCCCCGTTGCCGGCGGCGGCTTTTTTCTTAGTCTCCCGGCTGCTTAGCGGGAGAGACTGACTCGTGTGTGTGTGTGAAACAGCAAATTACGAAGATGAGCGAAAGATACAAAAGAATAGTCGCAATCTGGCGGACGCACAATTGAATAACGACTTCAAACAGAAAAAAACCTTTCGAAATAAGAGCATACATTGTTTTCGATTGTATTCTCGAGAAAACGTGTGTGTCTTTCCATCTGATTGAAGCAGATGGAAAGCGACGAGAACGCGCTGACAAAGGTGAGGAAAGAAAAGCACGCGGTTTCGCACTTTTCTTGCCGCGATTTCGACTTGTTCGCCGTGACGTGTAGATCGCGCACGGAATAAGGGCTCTGGCTGTTTGCGATGCGTGTCGGCGCAGCTGTCAGGAATCGACGACGTTTATATAGATATTGCGCAGTGACGATCGCCGCCTCGATTCGGCGACCGGCAACGGGGGATCAACAATGTAAATGAACGCGAGCATGCGATCGACTTCGTTAACGATCTATTATTCTGCGCGATGGGGTCCAACGAACTTTTATTATCTGCCTGTTATAGATAGCGAGTTGAGAGGGAGGGAGGCGCCGTTTTCATTTAGAATATTTGAAAGAATACTCGAAACAACAGCTGATGAAACGAGACTCACGAAGTCAAGGAACAAATTTCGCACAACTGATAATTACGTAATCAATAATTAATCGTCTTTTCGAGAAGAAGAAATCAACTTCTCCGTACTGTCCTCTATTTTTCGCGGAAACGCGGTTCGTCATTAATTTCTACCGGCGCAATTACGCGACGTGTAATTATAACTCAGCTCCGATTGCGAGTGATTAATTCCGATATTTTCCGTTCTGTCAGATTGTTTTTCTTTTCTCTCGAGCGCTCTCTTGTTGCGTCTGCTCGACAGATTGGAGGATGATTAACGATGACACGAAGCCGCCGCGAAAATTATATTCACCCCAAGTCGTTCCGGGAACGTATTGAAGTCGGAGAGTCGATTTAACCGCGTTCTTATGCACGTGTGGCCGACCTTATTTGTCGCCACTCCATTTCGTCTATTTTAAGTCCCGCGGAAGCACGTGCGCGCCCAAGCGGAAAGGTCAATACCACGGAGAAAGAGTAGAGAGAGAGAGAGAGAGAGAGAAGATCTAAGATCTGATACGCTCTTAAAATTATTACGTAATCGCCGTCGTCATACATCATCGTCAACGAACCTCAAACGAAACAGGAAGAGTCTCTCTACCTAATTACGAAAAATACACATCTCCGTGTTTGTTGTCGCTGAATAAATTCACGAAAATTACAACTTTTGTCGAGACGCTCACGCAACGTTTCATTTATTTTCTAAAACCTTGTTTTTTTTTCGTCCCAATGACCATCCCTCTCACGACGAACCCGAATCCCTTGTTTGCCTAGATGTTATAGATTATACCTGGGCTGGAACAAAGCCTCGTTTCTTCGCGGAAAGAACGTGTAACAGTACTCGCTCGCGGGTCTTCTGAATCATCCGCCACCACCCACGGCGGATCTAGACGAGAGAGCAGAAAACGAGAGACGAGCAGGAGACGACGCGAGAAGGAGAGGAGAAGAACGCGAGAAGACGGAAGAGGAGGAGCGCTCGCGTTATTGTCGCTCGAGCACTTTACGCCAATTTGCGGGACGCGTCGTTCTTCTGAAAAGGATGTTCCTGATAATATGGAAAACGTTGAACCCGGCGGGGATAAAGGTCAAGTGGGGGCCTAGTCATTCCTAGTCGCGACCGACTAATGAGACGCGCGCACCGGTCGAAAGATCTAAGCAAATAGACTCTCTGCCCGCTGGAAAGTGCACGATCGGGAGATGAACAAGATCTTTATTTGCGGATCGATCTCCACGTTGCTCTTAAAAAGAAAAAAGAGGAATAAAAAATATAGTTTTATCGAACTAGAACTAACGTTAAAATTATTCTCCAAATTATTTTAACAAATGATAAATAACATCGGAGATAATTGTAACAACGTTATCATCGCACGCATATCATCGCTCTCTATTCTCCGAACTTTCGCGGCGGATTTTTCACTCGGCGGGAACTCTTCTTTCATCGTTTCGCGCAACACCCCACGAAGAAGCCGGAGCGATTTGCGCTCCGAGATAGAACCTTGAGCTGAGGAAAAAGAGGCCGCGCAGGCCGGTGGAGAAGTTTCTTGCCACTATACATGGTCGGTGTGGTGGAAGTTTCTTTTCTACAATTGCAACGCGCGCTGCGTGTGCAAAGGCAGGCGGGCGTTGAGGCAGGAACGCGAGGCGGAATGGGAGTACGATCGTGGGAGAGATGAAAAGGGACATAATGGAGAGAACGCGGAGAGGGTGGAAGGGAAAACAAAAAGAGGAGGAAGAGAGAATCTTCCTTCCTTCGCTCGTGATACACCTACCGAGCGTATCGCGCGTAATAAGTGGCTTTGAATGTCTGAGAAGAGCCAAACGAGACGCGGCTCGTTGCTCCTCGTCGTCGTTTCCCATTTTTTTTCCTCTCCTACGAGGAACGACGGGAAAACAGGGACGTGACACGTCGGAAAAATGCGCGTCAAATGTATTTTCGACCTTGATGATGAAACCGTTCGTCTCTCACGAAGTCGCGCGCAGTTACACACACGTCGCTCCATATATCGCGCTCATAAATTTTCGCTCCACGGAGAGAGTTTTTTTGATGCTACGTGCGAATTTGAATTTCTCTCCGGAAAATGTGATTTTTTTTTTTTTTTCTTTTTTTTTTGCGTACTTCTCTCTCGCGATATGAATAATTCAGATTTTCAAGTAACCTCGTTATCTTCCTGTTTGCTGTCCGACGCGCTGTTTCACTTTCCCTCGCGCGAGCAAGACGGAGAAGCAGAAGAAGAGACGCGGAAAGTGGCCGCCAAATAATAATAACTGAACAGAGGTGGATGGTTAACTACTAGGTCCGCGTAAGCAGACTCACTTGAAATAATCGGCCAATTTGCCGCGACCGCTTATTATCGGTCGCAGAAAAAGCGGCGCGAAACAACAAGCGTCGAGAAAACCGATTCGGAACAACGCCTGTGCGTTTCGCCCGCTGGGGCTTTCCGAGTACTCCTGCACAAGTCTAATAAATAGTCCTTCGCGTGTGAACTCATTACCGACACGTTCGGTCGAGCCATTGTCTTTTTTTTTTCTTCGCAATTGTAAGACGAGAAACTTTTACAAATCCTTCAATTCGCAGAGTGATCGAGCGGAAGCGATCGCGACGGATGTTAATTTTGATCCTTTACGAGGATTAAATCATTCCGAGAGAGAGAAACACAGCGAAGGGAAGGTTGAAAACGAGCGATTGTCGTAAACGAAGTCCGACGAACTCCGCGCGCGGGAGAAAAAAGTGCGGAGCGGGATTTTACGAGATGGCGGCCGTTAACGGCGCCGCGCACGTTGCCGAATAAACTCCAAGAAGTTCCGAAAAATTATTTCCGTCGTAAATCCTTCGTTTTTTTCCCCTCCCTCAGTAAACACTCGAGATCGTATTTTTCGTAAAAAAAAACGAACAACGTGCGAAACAGTGAACGGAAGAAGTACGCAGCTTCTATGTGACGCGTTGAATTTATTTTATAAATTATATGAGAGACCGACAATTACTCTCTCTTGTTCTTTATTTTCAAACTCGCGTCAGCGAAAGACCGATGGAGGCGTTTTGTATTTATCGCGCGTGCATCTTGTTCGCGATCGGAAGAGACGAGCGCATCTATTCCCGGTGGCGTTAATTAGCGTGGTAAAATGACTGATATCATCTTGTTAATCCAACCGAGTCGTTTCTCTCTCTCTCTCTCTCTCTTTCGCGCGCGGTAAATTGTTTCTACCGGAAACGCAAGCTCATCGTTGTCGTCGTTCTCAGCTTTGTTCTGCTCGCGTAATCGCGAGATCGCGCGGAATGGAAATTTCGTCGGATTACGCGCGCCGGTGTGTGTGTGTTGGGGTGTGTGTTAAATTGCCTCGGTCATTCAATTCGCCGTCTAGCGTGATGAGTCTCGCGAAAATGTGTCAACGAATTTTCTCGCAACTTGTCGTCGTGACAAAATCTGTTTGGATTTCTCGCAATTTCTCTCGAAAGTAGCGACGTTTGTAAATACACAAACACAGAATGGGGAAAAAAATATGACAATTTTATTCTCTCGAGAAATTGCAATTCGATGAATTTTTTACTTTCCTTTTAACGCAGCGCTCCGAGCTTTCCGGCTTGAAATGTCCGTTCAGAGACTTCCGTATCCGCGCGTAATTCTTTATACGGTACTTTTTAATTAGCCGAGCGCAATTAATAAATCCGAGAGGGAGGCGAGAAAGAGAGAGAATAAAGTAGAGACGCGGGATCTTCTTTTATCGCACCCGTGCGTAGACGCGCGTGAAAGAGCGCGAGAGATAAGATTACGCGACCTGTCGCGTGAAAGAACTAATAGTCGTCCGTGACAATGGGCAATGCTCGCGCTCGCGGCTTCCGGTTTCGGAACGAAAATAAGAAACGTATTTATAACTCGTTCTAAGAAAGATAAACGCGAGTTTGTGTTTGCGTACTTTATCACTCGCTTCTTTACGTCCACGCGTCACCTGGCGGTTCCAGCGCTTTGAAGATTCCGGAAGGAGAGAAGCGAAAAAGAAAAAAAAAACAATTATTTACGATGCTCAACTTTCGGATGCTTCGTTCCGTTTGATCGCGCAGCGACAATTAATTTAAGGAGAGTCGAGCGGTCGCGTGACCGAAAACTTGGAAGACCGAATGTCACGCGTGCGTGGGCGCGATACAAGAGTCGCGTTGGCTGTCGTGTTCTGGGTTGATTAAAAAAAAAATTAACATTAACGATTGTCACAAGAGAGTTTGCGTGCGAAAACAACGTTCTTCTGAATATCGCAAAAAGTGTATTCCCGTTCGGACGTAAAAATTAATACATGTTACGTCGATTATCGATAATCGAATTACGTTAGTGAATAACGATAATGACGTTTCACTTTCGATCCATCTGACGAAACGCGATAATATACACGTATTTCGTGAGTTTTTTTCTTTTCTTTTTTTTTTTTTTTTTTTTTATACATCAAACACGAACCGCAACCGACAGGATGCAAGTGTGTGCACGTCAAGGCGAAAAGCATGAGAGAGTCGAACATGGACTTTCGATTATACGCACTATAAATTTTCAAGCCACGCGCCATTAACCCGCCGATAGCTGAAAATCCGGCCGGCAAGGAATCGACGAATCCTTCTTCTCCGGAAGGTGCTCCGGTCCGCGGTGAGTTATTATTTCGCGAAGACGTTTCCGATGCTCTCTGCGCGATCGCGTGAATAATTAGCGGCAACCGAGAGAGAGAGAGATAATAGCCAGCAATTTTCTCCGCGCGTCTCTCCTTTTCTCTCACCTTCGTGAAACAATAAATTTCCACACTATTGAGATTCTCGCGAGGGGAGGGGGAGAGATTTAAAAAAATTTCCCGGATTAATCGCTCGGCGCAATAAAATCCGATTGGAAATTAATAATTTATCTCTATAATAAATAAAAGATATTAATAACTATCGCGCTAACAATTGAGAGAAGAAGACGAGGGCGACCTTCGAGCGGCAATTATTATCAGCCGTAACCGACGACTCGAAAGGCGACGGATGATTTTTGGTTGCACAGACAATACATCGTAAATGAACGAAATTACACGCGCCATTAAAAACAGAAACGTCTTTGAAAAAGCCGTGACTACGAGGCCGAGAAGAGCACAAGAGGTCGTCTTCGGGGGGTACATAAAGAAATTGACGGATAAGACTGCTCTCGTCTGACAAACGTTCGCGGCCTCCTCCTGATCGAATCGAGATACTTACGAGATGGGCGCTCTCAGTCTTGCTCTTCCCTTGACGGTTTTCGTCTATCTGTTACCATCGGACACGGTGAGTTTCTTTTTTTTTTTTTCTTTCATTCGAACTCTCTGTTCGTTTACGCAATCGCCCGTAAAACTTACGTCGACCGTCGGTTTTTTTTTCTTCTCAGAACAATCCTGATCTCGGGAAAGTGGCCACGGCGATAGCCGATCAATTGAACAATATCGTCGGTAACGTCGCGAAAGAAGTCGACAAAGACGATATCGAATTCGAGCTTCTGAACAATTCCCCGGAAAATTTGGTGGAAATTAGGCCTGTAACAACGAAAGACCGCGCGCCGAAACCGAACGTGGGTTTCCAGTTGAAAGAGAAGGTGAAAAAGCACGGGGACACGACACTTCAGCTCGATACTCGAGCGAAGTGGCTGAATCGCGACGACGTTTCGGACGAACATAAAAATTCGAAGGAAATTCTATCAAAAGAGGATCTGATCAAGAATCTCAAAGTCGCGCTTGCAGAAGCAAGCGGAAAGAACGCGGCCGCCTTTCAGATTTACGTGCCCGACATCAAGGGCACGCCGACGAGGAAGAAGATCGGAGGATTGGACGTCGCGACGGACGGGAACTTCTTCGACGGCCGCGCGAAGGGAAATTACGTTCTGCTGTGCAGAAAACCGACCGAGGACGGTTCGATGCAGAAGCTGCGCGGCAAGGACTGCGTGAAGCTGCTGAGGAACGAGCTTTACCTCGAGCACAGCATGAAGAACCGCAAGGACGGCACGACCAGCCTCATGGGGCTGAAGATAGGAACGAAAACCAACAGCGTGAAGGACTCCGAGAGCGACGAGATCAAGTAAACCGTTCGACACAGAGTTCGAGCTACATATGATATTCATGTCCGCAAAGAGAAAATGCTAATAATATTAACGCGTGTTTTTTTTTGTTTGGTTTTTTGATTTTCGACGGAAAATGGAAAATTTCGATACTTAAAATAAAAAAAATTACAATAGAAATTGAAGTTGGATCAACAAAATTCAAGTCTCTCTCTCTTAAAAACGCCGAATGAGTTTTTCATATATACGTAGTTTGCGCTCTTCAAGTTCGTACACAGTCGGGAGGGAGGGGAACTTTTAACATGACATGCAAGACCTTACGCACCCTTTTTAATTCCATATTACCCTTGCCCGTAAGAAAAAGGATTTCAGATTCCGGTTCGAGGTCAATTCCCTCGACTTACACTCAAGGCTGGAGAGCGTGTGACACGGCCGTTACAGACACAATAGATCATTTCAAGTGTGGTTGCGGCATATAATTAATCTTTAACAACTAGCTAGCCGTGCGAAATATTTGCGGCGATCGGCGGTCTTCGCGCGCGCCGGAGAACAAAATTCCGAAGATTTTTCGCTCGCAAACCTTTTTGTCTTCTTCGTCGGAGCGTGTCGAGATTTAGCTTGTAAAATAAAGCGGAGCAAGGAAGAATTGCAAAAAAAAAAATATATTGTCGTCGGGAGTTTCCGCCGCGATGTGTTATGTAATCCGCGCGACTGTGTCCAATAATTCTTCGAGTTGGACACAATCGTCTGCACAACACACGACGATCGCCTCGTTTGTTGAGGGTTACGTGATCGTCTATTAAAGCGCGATATAGAACTCGCGTAGACTCTCCGCGCGTAACAATGCAACACGACCTTTGCGAGTGTTGTTGCGCGAAGCGAAACTTGTTCGCGGTCTCGCGAGCGTTCTGACGTGTGTAATTAATTATGCGCGGTGCAACGGCGTCAAATACGATCAGAAAGTATTCTTTTAATTGCGATTCGTATTCGTTACGAGAGATCGGCTCGCGATTTCTTGCTTCGAGAGAAACGGAGCTCTCTCGTTACGTAAAGGTTTTTTTTTTTTCGAACACATTTCGAGAGACGTTATCGATCGTGTCGAAAAAATACGCGCGCGGAGAATAAATTCCGAGCGAGAAAACTGGAACAGATACTTTTGTAATAGCAACCGAAGTGTTCCGGCTGTGCCGGCAAAAGCTGTACAAGTGCCGGCGCGACGGCGACAATGTAACAATTGGGGCAGAAGCCCAATCTGGAGGTTAACTCGGCTGGAAATACACTCGATTGACAAAGACGTGGCGAGGTACTTTGTTCGCGACGATTCATGTGTTCGCGCTTAATTGTTTCTAGTTGAATACAATTTCAAAAGTTATTTCATGATGAAAAGCCATCGCCGCGATCGCCGTGACAAAGGACCCTCACATCTTTAATTCGGTGTTTAATTGATCGTAATTTGAACAAAAAAAAAAGGATTGAAAACCGTTTCGACAAACTTTTTTACGTCGCAGAGAGTTTCATCAAATTTCGAAGAGATCGCTTCGAAAAATTGGAGCAAAACGCACGTCGGTGACTTTCGCGCGCAATTATAAACAATAATTGGTAAATAATTATCGCGCAAATATTTTCTCTCGACCGAAATTCGTTGCTCGAGAGAAACGATGATTGTAAAAAAAAAAAACAATCTACGCGTATTTTTAAACACGCTGTTGTCTCAATGATCGATAAATTTAATTACATCGCGGGCGGCCCTAGTCTAGGAAAAAAAAAAGTATGTCGAACGGAAAACTCGCGTTATTATCCGAAATCGCGCTACCGATCGATTCCCTTTTCCCCACCTCCTTGTTATTGCTCTATCTTCTGGAATTTATTGCTACGATAATTGATAAGATTGCGCGACAAAAGAGAGACTTCTGGTTCTTCTCGCCGATAAAGTCCGCCGATAAGCCTGTGTTGTACATCACATCATCCGATCGTGTTTTTTTTTCTTTGTACATTAATAATAATTACGCAACCACGAGGAATGTAAAATTTCGACGAGGCGGAAAATGTGCGCGCGCGCGGGAGGCGAAAGTTGGCATTTCCGGCGAAATAACTCGGCGTGCGACCGGTCGAATAGAAAACCGGTAGAATAGAACGGAATGTCTGTGTCTCTCTAATCTAGATCGCGCGCAAATAATTTTTAGGCGATATATTTTCCCACGTTCGAGAGTCGTGTAATTAAAATACGGTAATTTTACAATCCGCAAACGGGAAAGAAATCGTCGTCGAGCGAACGTCTGGCTTTCGATTCCGGCGAAGATTCTCAAGTGTTTAGTTCACGGCACATTTTTCGCGAAGTGTGTCACGGAGACAGGCTTTATATCTCGCGAATAAATACGCGACCGTCGACGTTGAAAAACAAGAAAAAAAAACCAACACAAACATCAAAACGATCGCTCGTATAGACCGCGCTTCGACACTCGCTAAAATCGACGATGACGAGAATTCGATCAGGCCTAACGCGCATCGACCGGGGTCCTTCCTTTCCGGGCCGATTGAGCGCGCGACGCCGCACACCATATATTAAATTTCGCGAATTAAGGCGAAACCGGATGACGGAGACAATTCGCGAAAATTGCATCTGGTCCGCGTCGCCGGCGACGTAGGCAGAGAAGCCCTTTTTTCTTCTGCCTACGTGCACACCGACCGATTATTCGACACGACGAACTCGTCCCACGGCATTCAGCCGTCTGGACGTTTTATGTAACACGATTCGCGTAATCGCTATCCTCCGCCGGCGTGACCGATACCGAAGGATAGGTCTCAAAGATGGCCTCTCTTCTCTCTCTCTCTCTAACGGTTTCGCCTCGTGATCGCGAGGTCGGAATTAATTAACGAGAGTCGGTACTTACGATAAGAACGATGGTCTTCGAGGAAGTTGCGCACGAGGTCCAGCGAGCGGCGATTTCTCCACCACCTGACGTCTCCGAGGTGTCTGGCGCGCGCCACTTGCTGCTGCTGCTGCTGCTGCTGCTGTTTCGCCGTTTCCAAGGAACGCACACGTTCACGCTCGCACGCAGTCAAACGCACGAAAGATCGAACGCCCGCGCGACAGACGGACGAGGATGCGAATCGTAGTGTCGGGAGAAAACGCGAGCACTACCGACACCGGTAAACAACCGCGTCCTGCGGTTCTAACCCGGGACACCGCGCGTATACGATCGACCGCGATCAGTTGTCGTAAACACTGGTCGCCATGCTGCCGAGGCACCTGTCAATACGGCTGCGCGCCGGCGCGAGGCACGAGTGGCGCCAGCGCGCGCTCGCTCGACGTACCACTTGCTCGCCCAGCGGTCGGCCATTTTGTCCCGGATCGTCGCGCGGCGTACATCGGATTCTCCGTTCCGGCTGGTTGTTCTCGTCTCCGATGGAGATTCCGATCGATTATTCTCCAGGTATTACAGTCGGTACGTTATCCGGTAGCGTAAGTGCGTTGGAGTGAATGTAAAATCGTACATGTACGCAAACGTTTCGCCGTTCCCGGGACAGTCGAAGTAACTCGTCGCGCCGTGCCGTTTCGTCGAAATCTACGCGCCGGAATAAAACGCCGGTAGTGCCGAATAAAACGTCTTACGGTCGTCGTCGATTGATATTACGCGTTCGCGATCGCGTTTAGTCGTATATTTTCACAAAATTCGCGATTTTATAGCGCGAGTGTGAACGATGGTCCCGAAAAGAACGAATTTCGGAAGAGAGGTCGGGAACACACACCGATCTGAAGTTGGCGCCTATTGTAGCTGCAGATTGGAACGCTGTGATGGTAAGTGTGAATTCGCATTTATCATCGTACAGTATTCTAGAAATCTGTTTCTCGATTGTTGGGCTTTTTCTTTGTTAATCTTACTTTGAACGCAGTGCAATAAGAAAAATAGATACTTTGTTTTTACTTTTTTTTTTGTATCTCGCGCATACTTACGAATAAAGTGACGTTTTCTTTGAAATGGAAAGAGTAAAGTTTCGTATATTTGCGTGTTGTCTTTTTGGGATGTCACACAAAGACGGAAAATAAATATAACATATCTCTGATATATTATCACGCGTATATATATATATATGTATATATATATATATATATATATATATATATATATATATATATATATATATATAATATATATACATATATATATAATTTATACATCATCATTTATATATCTTAAAATATACATATATGATTTATTGATGTTGTGTGGAAGCGTACACAGTGTGTTAGTTGATAGAGAGAGAGAGAAAAAAAGGAGAGAGATTCTGGCATGTGTATAATATTTATATAATATATATATAATTGAGATAATAAATTAAGATTACAATAAAATAATAATAATGAATGAACACACATCACACATCGAAAAATGAGATATGTAGCAGCACAATAAATTCCCCCGGAACAAAATTATTGTTGCTCTGGCAACACATCGCGATGCGGTAATATATATAATATATATATATATATATGTATAATAGTTTAAGAACGACGAGCGCAATAGTGTGTGTGAAAAAAAAAGAATGTAATCACGTCGTACATGCAATGATTAATGCTACAATAAATAATTAATGAGTCTATTACCGTCAAAGTATGTACGTGCGAAGATATCGGAAAAAGACTATATCGATACGCGACTGGCAATCCTTTCTCCAGATTTTAGAAAAATATTGATTTCTTCTTAAGTAAAAATTATCCGAACGATTGCACGTTCGTCAATGTTTTTATTTTTTTTATTTGTTTTTTTTTTAACGCGCAATACCCAATTATATTGCGAAGCAGCAAAATTTCGTCGCGCGGATCACTTCGCGACGCTTTTCTCCGGGAAAGAATCGGCAATCGCGATAATATTATCGTTAGAAATAGCGGTAATAATACAATAACAATGAAAATTGCGACTGGCAAGATGTTCGTTTCCCTCTGCGAAAATTCGTCTCGGGTCGATTATGCGGAATTGAACGTTCGAAAATTTTTTATCATAAATTATTCTCCATATCGCGCTCTATCTCATCCGAGTGGCGTGATACGCAGTCGTGGATTGAAAATTCATCGAATAACGTAACTGATTCGTCGAGCGATCAAAACATTTCGAGAGGCGCTCGTAAACAACGGTCGGAAATTTTTTGTCCGAAAATTCTGTGCAGTGTTGAATCGAATCTTGTTTTGTTCACCGATCAATCGCTCTCGAGTTTTCTCTCGGTCGTGTTTAATTAGCATCAATAAAGATAATTTTTCGGTTCTTCCGTAGGTTGGCCGCACACCCCGTGATACTTCTTCGTGACGAGACTTCGGCTGCGGCAGTTCTCGATCTCCAGGAAACACTCGTTGCTGTACGTCATCCCGTCGGTGCCGCAAACCGGATCATAATAAGGCGGACAGATCTTCTGGCAGCCGCGGAAAAGAAATCCTTGGACGCATCGCTTCATAGGCACCACGTAAACATGTTTACTGGAATCGGGAATCAAGGTCAGTTTTTTCTCGCTGTTTTGAGAATTGAACGAAATATTAAACTACTTTTAAAACGACGAAATATTGCGTAAATTAATTGCATCTCAATACAACTAGTTTTTGCTACACATTTGTGTAATCATCTCGACATTGGTGTTCTTGTTTTTTTTTTTTTTTTTTTTTTTTTTTTTTTTTTAGAAGATCGCTCGTTTGAAAAAGAGAAATAGGTCGCGCAAAAAGACGTCGACAACGTCTGACTTTCAGGTTTGCCTCAATTGTGTTCAATAACACGCGCTCGGGAAGTAGGATACTTTCCTCTTGCATATTTGAATCGCGGCATCAAAAATATCGTGCGCGGCAACCGATAGAGAAAGAGAAAAAGAGAGAGAAGTGGTTTAGTATTTACCTAATGAGACGTTTATCGACGACTGAATCGCGCTAACGGACTCTTTCATCGAACACGCACGCGATACTCGGACTGACCGTTTCTCGAAGAATTTCTCAGATAATTTCTTTAATAGATGACCTTTTCTCTCTCTCTCTCTCTCTCTCTCTCTCTCTCTCAAGTATGTATTCGCGGTTTAAAAACCTTTGTGAATTATTTCATTAAAAAGAAGATGCGATTAATTAACGCAAAGAGACTCTCCAGACGCTTTTGAAAATATAAATAAGAAAAGAATTGTAGTAATTAAAAACCTCTCAAGTGGGGGGGGGATTTGCCTTAGAGTATCCCCTGGAGAGTAAAAGTCAAGCGCTTTTAATAAATTAACAAGGGTTAGTTTATTAAAAGTGCTCGACTGAGATAGAGATATATGGCATAGTTATCGAACAAAAGCGTCGTGATTCTCCCTCCTCCCAAGTGGAGAACACGCGAACATGATGTCTCGCGGTCGGACGGCTCACCCGCAATTGTCCCTCTTCATCTCGCACTCGTTGCGATAGAGCTTGTTGTCGGAACCGCAAACAAACTGACGTTCCCCGCTGCAGATCTGGTTGCAGAGCGCGGTGGTGCGACAATGTTGCGCCGGAACTTGAACCACCCTCTGGCCGCAGGTCTCACGCCGCAGATGGCACAGGGACCTTGAACGCACATACGGGTTGCACATGACACATTAGCAAACACGCTTTCCCTTTGTTTCCGAAACCGCTTTATTTATAATTCCCTTTAATGATCACTTCTTCTAAAAATACGTTACGTTCAGCTCGAATTACCCCTGGAATAAATTTCGACGTTTATTCCAATCTTTGATTTTATCGCATTCTAAGTTTTTAACGTCAAATAATTTGAAGAAACTTAATCAGAGAGAATTATAATTAATTTATTAGTATATAAAATATTATGTCTCGTGTTTTTACTCGAGAATGAAAATGGGAGAAAGAATTCTGAGAAAAATGACTCAAAGGCCTCTCGCCGGTCCTAACGACCGTTCGAGACGTATGCGCCCTTAAAACCGTCCGTCGAGGACGTTTAAGCATCCGAATGACGCTCTTAATCACCGATAAACGTTGCCATCGCTTCCACAAACTGGTTCCTCGGGTACTTCGGCGCAATCTTCGGGGCACTGTTCGGTCTCCTTCAAGGTCGTGCACTCGCCTACGTGAGCCAATTGGATGCCCTTTCTAAAACGCATCAAAGTAGCCACAAAAATTACATTTATTTTATCGTCGGATTGATCCATCGTTTTGCCAAATTTATTGGAAAAATGATCGCTTTGTAAATTCGCGTGGGGGGAACAACGGTATTTTTTTTTTTTCCCAAAAGCACTTACAAACAAGCCGCCACGTTCAAGTGGCATTGATTCGGATACGTGTTCGCGTCGCTACCGCAAACCGGATCCACCTCGCTTCCGCACCTCTGCTGCTGCTTCATGCATTTCGTCAGCCGGGATCGACACTTCTCGAAGTCCGCTACCGTTACTTTTCTTCTCGCGTGCCTGTTGATTAACACTTCGCTTAAAGATTCGTGACCGGTTATTCGTGACGAGGAAGTGGCCAACTTTTACTTTTTGAGCGAGCGCGTTGTTGATGATAAGTTATTACATTACCTCTCGATTATATTACCTTCTCGCACGTAGAAGCAAAGCTTTGCTTCTACGTAGAACAAATACTACGCGCGACGGCAAATACGCACCCGCAGTTCAGCATTTGCATCTCGCACTCGTTCCTGTATATGTTTCCGTCCGATCCGCAGACCGACACTTCCGGCTCGTTTTTGCAGTCCAAGGGACACGCGTTACTCCCGGACGTCCGTTCTCGAGACACGCAGAACGACATCGGCACTTCGAACACGTGCTTGCTAGAGAGAGAGAGAGAGAGAAAGAGAGAGTTTGAAAATAGAAAGAGATAATTAACAAAATCGCGACGAACAATCGCGTCAACGATAAAATTTGTTAGAGAGACAATTTTGCAACAACAAATTTCGATCGAATCATTGAATCACGTAGTTATTTCGCATACCGATAAATCGCGTGCGAATATCGAGGAACAAAATTAATAAAGGAGGGAGAAAAGAAGATTAGCGTGATTGAGAGGCAAACGAGATAGGCTCGAGTGCGCTTCAAACTGCACGGAGGATTTTGTAACGAAGATTATGGGGAAGTAATTCATAAATGATTAAGAGCGCGTATGGGATGTGTTTGCAACAAGAAGAGAAGGGAGAGGAGACGGATGGGAGAGGATTACGAGAGCGTTCGCGAGATTTTTGCCAGAAGGGTCCCGACGGGGGATGCTTTCAGCGAGATTCGTCGCGGTTTTGCTGCTTACCCGCAGTTCTTCGCTCGCATTTTGCAGGTGTTCGAGTATAAAATGCCGTCGCTACCGCAGGCAGGCTTGGCACCACGCCAGCACGATTCACGACAATGTCTTGTGGTCTGGCAGTGCTTCTTATTTGTACGCACGACGCCTTGGCTGCGAAAGGGGAAAGAAAAAAAATTCAAAATCGCTCTTGCGGCCAGACTCTACTACGTAACTTTACGTTAGACTCTCCTTTGCGCGCGCTCGCGCTGAATACCGTGTGTGTGTGTGTGTGTGTCATATTGTATATTTTACGAGACGGGAAATAAACTAACAACAAAAGCAGTAAATTCTTTCGACGCGAAAAATATATAAACGTACACACATTCTCGCATCAATGTATTATTGCTGTTATTTTCGTGCGATTCTTTTCTCGTTGATGGATATAAAAAATACAAAAGTAGCGCGGATCTTTCGTCGGAGAGATGAAGTAAATTTTTTTTTTTTTTTTTTTTACCCGCAAGCACGTGGACTTGTAGACGTTTCCGTCGCTTCCGCAAACCGGTCCGTCAAGAGGCGCGATATCGCACGAGACCGGACAGTTCTCCCGATGGGCCGAAATATTGTTGCACGGTCCGAGATGAGACAGCTCGATCCCGACCCGGCAGATCTCCACCCTGAGCATGCACTTGTTCAAGTAGGTACGCCCATCGGTGCCGCATACCGGATCCTGATCGCCCGGACAGCGGTGCTCGCACTTGCTACCGGATGACCTCAGGCAAGCCGTCTTCTCCGTGGCCACGGTAACGCCTAAACGAGCACACGATGAGGCGAAATAATGAGATACGTGGATAGATTTCGCGCGGTCATCAAGCGAAACGAGATCTACGCATGTATACATATACTTTAAACATGTATGTATATATATATATATATACATACATACACCCTGCGACCTCGTTGTCCGCGCGCAACGAACAAATCACCCGATCGCTCTGGCGCGCAAATAGTTCGTCTCTCTCTCTCCTTCTTCCCAGGACGCGGACTCTCTAGGAAATCGCGTTTCGTTTTCCAAGACACGTGTAATTTATCGCGACCATTCATTTTACGTATGAGCGGATCCTCGTTACACGCGCGAACTGCTATCCGCGCATAAAGAAAGAGAATACGACAGGAAATCTCTTCATCGTGTTCGCGCGCGCGCAATATATCGCGTAAGAAAACGAGTATGTTAGTTGGAAGGTCACGTTATATTTCCGCGATTGTGAGCGCGCGCGGTTATATTTCTCGATAGTAAAACCGTTTAGCAAATGAACCTTACGCGGGCGCGCGCTATTCTCGTAACACTATAACGTTCGGTTTTAATACGCAAAACGGGAATACGAAAATCACATACGCGAAGCTCCGTGTGATACACGCTATATAGTAGCGTCCGCGAGATATACTTCCCGGGCGAAAGAGGAAACTCCGCAATCTCGGCCGAGCGAACCGGAGCGAGCGTGTGTACACGCGCGGCGTACTGCAATAACTATTATAATTAAAAGCGTCTTACCCTTTCCACACATCTTCTTCCGCATTTCGCACTGCGACGCGTATATGACACCGTCGCTGCCGCAGACGGGCTCGCCGCTCGGCGGGCATATTCTGGGACACGCACCGGATGCATAATCTATGTGTGAAAGTTTACATACCGACGTTAATGAGCGTAATAAGAAGACCTAATAATTGTAATTATCTTAAGTGTATAAAAAAAAAAAAAAAAAAATTATTCGCACGGTCTTGTCTCTCTTCCGGAATTAAATTTTCCGCGAGACGTCCGCAATGTGTTTCTGTCACCGTCTTGTTCAAGAAACGGTTTTTGTTTTATATATAATTTATATACATTTATATACTGTATGTACATGTAGAAAAAAAATATTTCTGAATCAAATAACTCGTCAGATCATCTCTCGCGAACAATATCACGTGAGATCTTTTTGCGATTTTTCGCGTACGAAACAAACGTCTCTTAATCTCTCGTTCGAGCGTTCCGCGTTGCGTACGTCCGAGTACTGTTAGAAAAGCGAAATTTCGCGGCGTGTAAACGGTACTCTCTCGGTTGAAAAAAAAAAAAAAAAAAAAAAAAAAAAAAAAAAAAAAAAAAACGGTTCGTTTTGTTATGCGCCATCCGCGGTAACACATACCTCGGCGCGCATTAAGAGCGTCGTCTGTTATATCGTAATGACATAATTGTAATACCGAGTGTGTAATGAACACACGCGTAACGCCGCTCGTCGGGTTAGAGACAGGGAGAGGAAGTAAAGTCAAACAGGCAAAAACCAAATACCTGCCTAAGTGGAGGAAGTGAGTCATATTATGCGCGCCTTTAACTAACGCGTGTAATGCGGAGAATATAATATAACTTGGAGTCTCTCTATCTCTCGCGGCGATATCTCTCGCGGCGCGCGAAAAACTCTGATATCGAATGTCCCAGGATATTGCGATGCATTTCGCGTAGGAAGTCCATTAGATAATTGAACGCGCGAGAGAGAAAACCCTCCTCTCCGAGAGAAACGTTTATACGCGCGCGATACGTATCAAAGTTCATCACATCTGCGCGCTCGTCTTTTGGTACGTACGTATATAAAAACGATTATATCGAACGCTCCGCGCGTGAAACTTTAACATCTTGTGGGAATTTTCGCGCGACGCCGTCTCTCTGTGGCAATATTCGACGACGATCCCACCGCAGTCAGGATAAGTCATAAAAGCCGTACGGCGTGTAAATCGCAAGAGCGGAATCATCGCGGAAATATCGAAATCCCGGAATATTACCTCGCGGTCTTTTTTACGAGTGGGTAAAAGGCTGCTGGCGTGTGTGGGGCTCTTTGAGCCTCACGGGCATACCATCGTGCTCTCGCGCACGAGGCATTATGGCACGTACACGGAGGATGCGAGAAAGCAGTATATTAAATCGTTAACGGAGTATTCTGCATGGACAGAAATACGCAGGCCGCATTGAGATGATATTTAAGGCCGCGCGGTTGAAGAGAAACGCGGTAAAAGAGAAGAGGGATGTAACGTAATTTCCCGACATGGGACTCCGTCTCGTTCTCTCTTTTTCTCTCTCTCTCTCTCTCTCGTCGCTCTTTTTGGCCATGCCGTATAGCGTTTATCCCGCGCACGGAGATTCTCTGTCGAAACCTTAATTACTTCCGGTTGACCGTCCGTGGAGGCAGAGATCTCCGGCCGTCTCGGTCCAGCGCTCGTCGGGTCAACAGCACGCGGGATTTACGGCGCTCGTTCCGTACCGGATCGCATAATACATAAACAAATTATAAAATCGGACCGCGGTTTCGCACTCCGCATGGAGTGTACGCGCATTTGTCTAATCGCTCGCGAGTTTTTGATGCGTTTATTTATTTAATTCAGCGCGCCAATACAGCGCGCGCTGATTAGCAGCAACGCCGGTTCCGCGTCGTTGCCCGAACGGTGTTGCATCATCGTCGGACAACGAAAATTGACATCCTTTCTAATGCAGCAAATGAGTCTTTCACTTACCGTCCCGTCAATTTCGACCTCCTTCGATCCGAGCGTGCGTAGAATATAATCGACAATCGGATTGTCCGAAACCGAGAAATTTCATTTCGCGAAATCGGGGACGTGAATGCGAGACGCGCAAAGAAAGTTGTTGTATATTGTGACAGCTTCAATTATGCTGATTACGATTTATCGAGCGACACCGCGGCGCGATATCTAAATTAAATTCATCGACGACAGAGGATGTTTCTCGAGAGGCCGAAAATGTTACACCACGAAAGATTTTTTTTTTTTTTCTTCAAGTTGTTCAACCGGGCGCGTCGGGGAATCGATCGCGCCGCGCTGCCCTGTAACCCGCTCTGTCTATCGATCATTTCGCTTTTTTAATTAAGCCGCTCGATTGCGCGCCGCGCCTACCTTCATCATTTCCGCCGTAGAACGCGGGGCGGAATAATAATTACAAAGAAACGGACTACTATCGTGGGGCATTTTGCGCGAAATCGATTCGGACGATCATGTACGTCGCGGAGCGATAATTGCTTTAATCAATCAGAAGTTGAACATAAATTTAACGTTATTTGCGTTTTCATTTTTCGATGTTGATTTTTCAAAATTCGAACTCTACGAAAGAGAATAATTTCGTGAGAGATTGCGAGGGGAAAAAAAAAATACTTATGTTACTCAATTTCCACAAGCACTAACTTTGCAATGTTTTTGCAACGAAGCACTTCGCTATCTTGTCTTGCTCGCGTGCCAATTTTCCGCCATGTTATTTCGCGAAATATTCGTCCCGCAAAGAGTACAATGGCTTCGGTATGCTAATCGATCGAGCGTATGCGGAAGCCGATCTTGCGGTGTGAGAACATCTCGGACTGTTATTGTTGCGCTTTCCGCGCATAAATTTCCCACAAAAAAAATCGAGAAATCAATAAAAAAAAAAAAAAAAAAAAAAAAAACGAGAATCTCTCCCCTTCTCTCTCTCTCTCTCTCTTTCACTCATGGGAGGGAGATTCGATCGGAGGTCCGTTCGCAGACGCGACAGGACAAGTCGTTATTCTCCCCGACATGATTAAATGAATCAATTATGCCAATAAGCAGTGAACGTCTGCGGGATGAGCGGCGATCGGCGATTGGCGAACAATGCAGATCGAATTATACCGGCGAGTAGAAGCTGCACGGGTCGCGCGCGTGCATGGGTACAATGAATGTGCCCGGGTAGAGAAGGGAAGAGAAGAATGAGGAGGAGGAGGAGGAGGAGGAGGCAGAGGGAAGCCAGGGACGCGAGAGAGGAAGGCGTATGCGGGTCGGTGAACCGCGGCAAGGATGCACCGGCGGTCTCGGGTGGATGCTGCTCTCTCTCTCTCTCTCTTTCTCTCGCGATTTTTATCCTCGAAACGAGAGCCCGAGGAGGCGACCAACTCGCGCGCGGAGTCGCGAGCGCACGTTTGCCGAGATCGATAACGGCTGAAATAAAGATCGGCTTAACGAACCGGAACGACGTTATATCTGCGAATGAACTACGCCGTGTCGACTCGTAAATAAAACGATAAATGTCAGGCCGTCTTCGTTCTTCGAGCGCGCGGCAATGTCTATTCCCGGAGAAGAAAGAAAAAAAAGCGACCTTTATCTATCTTTCTTTCTCTCATTGTCAGTTACAACTACAGAGAATATATGCCGACGAGTAAACACGCGATGACTGTAAAAGATCGAGCGCGATTCAATCGATTTCGCCCAACGGAAGGAAATCAACCCTCTAGAATCTCTTCCCCCGTTTCTTTCACTTGATTTGTTCTCCCGTCAATCTCTCACCCGTCGGCGCGGACGGATTCGATTTCGCATCGAGGGAAAATCAGGTCTGATGGGTGGATCTCGTCGCGAAAACCAGAAATAGAAGTGAAAAACGTGGGTGGATAGTCGAGAGCTCTGGATAATTGATGGGGAAACGATCGGCGCGTATTACATTTATACTACATGTTCGTCGTATCTCGTACGCGCCGTTGTATTCGCGAATCGGCTCGTGCCGTGTTCGCGTTTCTTCCTCTCCTCGATTCCTCGAGAATCGGTCGCTCCGGCGCGGAATACTCGTTAGGCCGCGTGACAAATTGGAGGAAGCACTTGTGCGTGTCCCGCGGCAACCGCCGATCGCGGCCGCTCAAATAGATTTTACCATTTTTTAACGGCACCGGGCAGGCGTGCCGATATAACATACCGTTATCGGTAGAGCGCGCGAGGCTATTTCGAGAGGAAGCTAAATATCTTTGTCGTTACGAAAGAGAGAAGTCATCGCCGCCGCTGCCGCCGCCGCCGCCGCGCGTTTTCTCTCACTGAGAATCGAGACTCCCCGAGACTTTACGATTATTGGACAGCCGACGCGACAAGATAATCGTCCGGTTAAATGTTACGTTTTACCTCCGACAGCAATACGCTTCACAGTCCAGAAGCATCGCCGCGTTTATCTCGTTAAACTAATCCCCCGTGACTGTACGCGCGCGCGATCTCTCTGTTCGAGAAAGTCGTTTCTCCTTCAGGTGAAACAGATCGCTCGCTCGCGAGAAATAAACTTAAGACGCGAAAGATAGAAAGAGAGCCGAGGTATAAATTATTCAATCCTCCGATATCGTCGTTGAACACATGAAACATCGATATGCGTAACAAAGTTCTGCGTTTCAAGTTCTATTACATTGATCGATGATGTCGCTCGTATGACGAAGTGCGATGTCTTCCACCATCGCGATCATTAATCCGCGATATGCGATGCAACATTCATTTCACGAGAGAAATATCTCGATTATCTCTTTCGACTATTGTTTTCGATATCAATAATTTTTTTAAATCAAGTTTAATTATTATCTGAAACAGTGTGTCACAATTAAAAGCACCTTGAGCGATTGTTGCTCTTTTTTTCTCAGCCTCGTTTTTTTATCTCGCGTTTCACATCAATTTTCCTCGTCCTCCGTGATGGATTTTCGCGTCGATGGAATGATTTTCGTAAATTGATTATCTGTGATTCATCGATGCGCGTCCTCCGTGTGTATCACTTGTCGAAAAACCGGTTCGCGGTCATTATAACCAGTTACGATAACGCGCACGGTTGCATAAATATATCCGTGCGCAAAAAGCGTGCAATTTTTGATAAGTGGAAGCGTGTCATATTATTTGCACGACAAGCAATCGTCCTTGGACGTAGATCGCTCGGCGAAGTTGTGTGTTTATATTTAGATCCGATATCGTACTTGCATGATTCTCTCTCCGTTTTCGCATTCTTCATCTATCGATTAATTGAAACTTTCATATTGTTCTTTTTTTTTTGTTTGCGTTCCGGTTTTGTAAGTAAACAGGAGGGGGGGGAGGGATCGCACGTATCCAACAACAATCGCTTCGTGGATCCCTCTCAGTATCACTGTACTTCCGGTCACGATCCCGATTGATCTCCCGATGCGTCTCGGCGTAATTACGCGCTCGCGAGACGCTATCGCGAACATAACGTCGCTTCCACATCGCCGCCGAAGTTGCTCCGTAAATCATTTTACAGTCGATGGCGTCAAAAATCGCCGGCGGAGAAAGAGAGAGAGAGGCGGTTTCGTGCCCGGCCGATCGGGACGGTTTCCGTACGGCAACGCATTGGTGGCCGATCACCCCGGCGCGCTGCATCGCGCGCTCTTTATCGCCGCGAAACGATCTCGTCTTCCTCATAGCATTGTCCCGTAACACGTCCGCACGGTGTTGCATTAACGAGGCCTCGCCTCGCCTCGTTCCCTTGCCGCATGTAATTACACCGACGAAATTGCTTTGCTCCTTTTTTCGCCAACAAAGTCAAAATTAAAGGATCGCTCGAAGGAATTAAAAAAAAAAAAAAAAAAAAAAAAAAAACTGACGCGAAGTCAAAAAACTCTGTACGTACTTTCGTTTAAAAAATTTTATCTTGCGATGTCACATCGAAGAGCGCGAATTTCGCGCGTGTATCTTTCTGTGTAATAATTTATCTTTCAAGCATTTTTTTTTTTTTTGTTCATTGAGATGAAAACGTTCTCGGTGATGATTCATTTTATGTAGGTAGGCGCGAGATCAAACGGGATCGAAATGGAAACGATGTCGTTGATCACGAGCTCTCTCGCGTCTACATGTCACGTTTCTCCCGAAGAGAAGCAGCCGATTCCACTACCGGCATTTCTCCCGGTATCTCGACGATCTCGGCTTCCTCATAGTATTGGCATTGTCTCTCTCTCTCCCTCTTGTACTAAGCCGCCGGTCTTAAGAAGGTTTTAAAGCTGGATCGTTCGAAATGTCGGCAGCATCCGAATGTGATTTATCGTGCGATGAAAGTCCGCATCGCGCTCGTAAAATAAATAAATTGATCAAAAAGCGTTTAGACTCCTCTCAGGGGGAGAAATCGTAAAATAATAATCGCAATCTTACGATATTTGCGGAAACAACGTTTTTCTCTCCTCGTTGTAATTTACAAAATTAAATTATTTCTGCTTCTTAAGTAAAAAATAAATAAATTGCAATTTTGTAAAATTATACGTGTTTGATAAATTCGAATTACGCGATTCGAAACACATTTAGCGTGAGATGCCGCAGGATGACAATTCAATTCGAAGCGAGGTATAAGAGGGAAAAAAATGCGCCGACCATCTGACCACCGACGTGGACAACAGAGGTCATCACGAATATATACATATATACACACACGCGAAATGATCGGGTACCGGTTTGCGCCGCGATCTGTTATAACTGTATACGAGCCGGTATCGTATTTCACACAACGCGTGACAAAAAAGTAATTAAATCGCCGGACACGGCCGACCGGACACTCGCGCAGGTTAAAGGAGCGCGATCTATTCCTCGTGATGATAGTTTATTATTACTTTTTTCTCTATCAGCGCGCGCACGGATCGTGCCCGGACTAGTGTGGGAATAACAAAAAGATGCGACATAGATAAATTCGCGAGCGACATTCACGTAAAAATGAAATTATTTGTTGCCAGAAGCGAGAATTAATCCGCTGACCAGGTCGCTTGCGCGCCGATGGCGTTTAAACACGTTAATCGAAAATTGAAAAACATGTCCGCACGTAAGCCGGCGAATGGACGCGTTTTTGTTTTTATTGAATAATTTTAATTTAAATTTTTGGAGAAAACTGTAAGAATCGAAAGCAGTAGAATTACACGATTCGTTCGTTGCACATGGCGCCGGGCGCTAAGTCCACATCGTCCTTGCCAATTACGCCTGATATTCACGCCTCGTCGTGCGCGACGTACAAGCGCGACCTGACCGGTGTTCAAAGAGATTCTGGATTCCACGGGAACGGACGCGTCCCGGGGTATCGCGCGGAATTCGTTACCGGACACAGACAGGAACTTCGGAGAATGTTAATCTACCGTATAGGATTCTTCATTAGAATCGCGCTGTAATGTACTTACAGCGAGTTCTAGTTAGGATAATAAAAACATCAAGCGATTTAAAAATAAACTATTTCCTTAAAAAAAAAAAAACCAAAAAAAAAAAACGTAATTTAAACTAAGCGGTTTTTTTACAAATCAATTTTCTCGGACAGCAATTCCGTTTAAAGGAAGTGACTAACTATCGCATCTGTTTTTCCAACATACATAACTTCTGATTACGAGCGGGGGGTTTTCAATTGCAACCCCTCTCACTGTAAATTCATTTTACGTCTCTGTATGCGCTGTACGACGAAAACACGACATTGTGTGCTTTGACTCGGCAATACGAACAAAGAGGCTGGCAATCGGAGGCCATTCGCTCGAATAATAAATATACGCTCAAAGAAGAGAGAAAGAGAAAAGAGATGGTCGCTATAATTACGCCGTGAGATAACGCGATCGCGACCCCCTTTTATGGCGCGAGCGCGCGCTTTCAAGAGATCCGCTTTTGTCCCACTTAGGCGCATTTACCCCGACAATTCCGTCCCTGTGTGCATACGTACGCGAGGGACGCGTGTGACTCCGCGTACACAGATCGGGAATCGGTGCGAGAAACTGGTATGTGTGTCGTCGATCACGAAGCCGGGTGGCACCGACAAACGGCAGCGAGTCTCGATTTAAGTGGCCGGAGTTAGTCGTAAGTGGAGTACTGGGGCGAAAAACCACCTCCCCGGATCGGCCGCGCGATCCTCCGTGCGCGCACACACACACACACACACATATACACAGGCGGGCGCGTGTACGGCACACGAGCAGATTCCGATCCCCGTTAGATCGGAGAAACCTCCGCGATCACCGCACTACTTCCTCCTACGTCCGTATATACGCGCTCGGCCGCGTTTTTCTTTTTCTCGTCGCCGTAGAAATTGCGGCACGCACGCTGACGCGTTTTTCCGCGCGCGACCACCCATCGCGCAGAACGCAACCACACGACACGTAAACTCGACGCGCGACGTGTTCGCGCAATAATTGTTTTAAGTGGTCATAATTTTTTTTAATCGAGCATGCACGCGCGCATACGTCATTCTGCGTGTAGAAAAATTGTTGTTGTGAGTTTCACAAAGGATTCGCAAAATAAATAAATATCCACTCGCGAAACACCCGCGAGTGCTCACGCGTGAGAGTTGCGTGTGAACACCGATCGATTTTCATAATCCGCGATAGCGCAATTGAATATCCGCGGAGCTCTTTCTCTCTCTCTCTTTCTCTCGTGCATTTTCGTCGGCGCCGGAAGGATTGGAGGAGCCCCCGCGGGCGTTCAACGCGATATATATCCCCGACGCGGATGTGTGTACGGAGATCGCGGGTTTAAATTTATTGCCATCTCGCACGAAAACATTCTTCATGCTGTTACACGGGCAGAAGGCCGCGAAGTTTTCGCGGCTGGTTCTTCGCGCGCGCACGAGAGGAAGGGTGAAGATACGTAATCTCTCTCTCTCTCTCTTTCTCTCTCTTTCTCGAGTCACTCTCCGGAAGTGCTCGGCGCGGATTAGTTTACCCTGTCCAGGTGACAGCGGCAAAAATGACCACGACGCAAACAAAATATGCGCGTAACCAACGTTAAACCCTCCCAACCGAGCGCGTTGCAGCGCGCGTTTACCGATGAATTATGTTTTCATTCCGCCGCGGAGAGTTGAAACACGGTCGGGAGAGAATTATTCTGGCAGTAAATGAGACCTCGACGAGCTCTATCCGGCATTCCTCGCGAATTTGAATAACGGGAGTACAGTGGCGGGCATATAACGTTACCGCGCAAAGAGAGGAGGTATTTCGACAAGGCGGATTCCTTTGACTTTTCGCTACGAATTCTTAACGAGATCGCAATTCTGACCGACGCAAAGGAATCCGAATGACGAAGAGGGGAGAGAGAGAGATAGAGAGAGACAATGTTCGCCGGTACAAATTGCGGATTAAAACGGCCGGTCGTATTCTTCGTCAGTCAATAAACTGAGAGAGGAAAAAAATTTAATTTAATCGTCTTTTTTTGCGATTTTGAGTCAAAACACAAATTTACGGCGATATCAATTAAAATTATTGTCGTTATTAATTTAATGCCGCGATGCTTGATTCGCGGCCGTCGCTTTCCGCCTCGCAAACGAGCGTACACGACGTCATAAACGTCTCCGGGGAGGGCAAGCGAAACGTCAAAATTACTGCCTGCTGCGTTTGCTCTGACATGAAACGCAATCTCTCCGTCGTACCGTAAAACATCCTCCCGTTAGAGCTCATCAGTACTTTCGCTCCGAGCGAAATTTCCTTCAAATATGCGCGGGAATTAATTCCCGGGTGATCTCTCCCCGCGTTGTGAACGTCAACAAGAACGACGCGCCTAATCGGCATCGGAGGTAATTGGAATTCACCGAAGGAAACACGCGCGTTCAATAAACACGCTATTAATTATCGGCGTAAAGCTGTTTTGTCCCGATCAGCTCGGGGAAACGCTTCTGTCGCAATTAATTCGCACGCTGCAACGAAGAAAAGACGCGCGTGACGTTTGCTGACCGGTTCGGTAATCGAACACCGCGTTATCGTATCGCCCCTGTTTCTCTCATCAACGGCAAGTGAAATTTATAATGACGACCTCGGCCTCTAATTAGCAACTCGTTAATTGGCTACGTCGTAGCGAGGATATGGGAGCGTTGTTGTTTAGCGCGCGTTTAATTTACTTTTTTGCCGCGCGCGCGCGCGCGCGCGGAGAACCACATCCCTCGGGCTCGCGGGATGTAACCTCGACCTTTGCACGTTCGTTCCCTCCCCGCGCGCTTTTCCCCACGTGTGTGTGTGTGTGTGACTTACAGCGGCGATCTTTCATCGCGCCAAATGACGTGCGCTCCCATCGAGGGATCGGGAACGTAGCGAAAGTCGATAATCCTCAATCATCATCCTCGAGACATCTCCTCTCGTTTCGAGAGAGAGAGACTTTTCTTCATCGTACGGTGCTTCGATCTCTCTAACAATCGCGCGAAAAAGAAACGTGGAGTTCTTTGCGAATTAAATCCCTCTCTTTCTCTCGTCGTTTTATCGATCGTCTTAATGACAGTCGTTGGCGCGGGCTTCGAGTGAAAGCCTCAGCCGCGTTCGATTCGACGGAGATAAAAGCCGCGGCTCCGTTGTATCCTCGCCAGCACGAAAGTGTGACCTCGACCTTACCTCCATACCTACTTAAAGTCTAGGTCAGGATTTCCATCGTCTTCCTCTCTTCTCTTCCGACTGTGGGGAACAGTCGCGCATCGCGCGCGCAACTCTGTGCAGCTTCATTAGCCCGGGAGGAAACTATCTCGCCGGTCGTTCGCGCGCGCGGCAACCACGAGAATACATCTTCTAATGGCTTATTACGCGAGCTCCGTGATTAATCATCCGTTTCTCTCCCGGGTAAGAAGAAGAACCACACCGTCAGCTTTCCCATCCGTACGATTTCTCGAACGACCTGTCGCTTCTGCATTTCTAACAAGCAATAGCTCGGGGAAGGGGAGAGAATATAACATTGCGGGGAATCACATCGTGTTGTTGACGGCGCCGCGTACATATCCGTTCCGTAATTGGAACTGTTGTTCGTAGTCGTTGAAATTTTCGTTCCTCCAGGCGCGAGGTCTCTGAATTATCGATTCATTCGAAAGTTCATTTACATCGTCGTTAAATTATTTGTTTGGCTCACAACAACCTCGAGATCGTCGACTACATCGAAAAACGAGATTAAAAATGAAAAGATTCTTCGAGAAAAAAAACGCGAATTCTCCACAGAGACGCGGACTTTACATTGCAAATTGTACGAGTTTTTTTTTTTTTTTTTTTTAAATTGCTGCGATTTGAATTGCGCTATCGCGTGATGCGCGGTTTTGAATAAATTCAAAACGTACGAAGCAATGAAAACCAATGAGACCAGATCGGGAAATTCGCGCGAAAAACACGAGGCTGAAAAAAAAAAAATCTCTGAACACCGCACGGCGAGATAATATAATTCATTCTATCGCGATGCTCTCGCCGAGTCTTTTGAACGTTGAGCCCCGTCAAAGCGAGCGAGTTTGCATCCGCGAGAGAGAATATTGCCGTGCGAAACACTTGTCGGAATTTTTGATGAAAATCATATCGCGCGATTTGCATACTTCGAGTGCGCTCGAAGTTATTTATTTATTTATTCAAAATAACTAATAATGGCATTTTAAAAACTGGCGAACATCAAACGTGCGTCCGAATTTTATTTGAACAATACGAAGAAAAATAAAATACAGAACATTTTCTTACATAACGTACAGCGAGTTTGTCGAGAACAGGAAAACGTATGCAAAATAAGATGTCACACTGGTTTGACGATCGCGATAATTTACATCTGTCTCTCGCGGCCGTTGCCATCTTCGCGTGTCTTCTTGTTCGAAGTCAAGTGACATCATACACGCGTGATACGCATGTCTTCGGGCGTAAATACCGTAACGTTTTCGCGAATACTCATTCTCCGCCCCGTCTCGGTATAAAAAGCGCCTGTACGATCTTTTATGCATGAAGAATGGCGAACTTTTGTTTTGGTTTATCTCTTTCGCGCGCGTATACGACGCGAATGTCAATTTTATGAAAAAAAAAAAAAAAAAAAAAAAAAAAAACATTTCTCGTAATATGACGATCAAAGATGGTATGAGTAATCTTCTGAACTAGGGATAATTGTCTCTCTCTCTCTTTCATCCGATAATTATAGACATTGGTATTAATTAATCGACGTGATCTGATCGCGATCGACAGAGCGCGTTATCTCAATTAACGTATTATGACAGTTCATTAACGCGGAATTAATTGATATTTGAAGATCGTTAAGAGGATCTGAAGAGAAAAATCTTGCGAACGGAAGAAGACGTTACTAATTGGATTGCGTGCGCGAATTGTGTTGCGTGAAACCACGTGTGTTCTGTGAAGCGCGTAATAATCATCGCGGTAACGATGTTATCGCTCGCAACCGAGTTCGAAAATTGCGGCGAGATCGATATCGCGTGTAAATCGAGCGTTTATTCTCGCGCGCGGACAATACACTTGTTTGACATTCGCGAGGAGGAAATCGACGCTCACTGGGTCTCCGGGTCGGCAAAAGTAAGTCAAGCATCGACGGATGAATCGACCACAATAACGGTGTCCGAAGCCTGACCCGAGAAAGAGAGAGAGAGACGCGATCATCGTCAAAAGAGGCGATCGTCTGACTTACTGTCTACCATATGCTTAATGACAAGTGCGTTGACCGTGCGAGTTTTAAGGTAGATTTATGCTGTCAGACACGAGGTGGCACTGACAGAAAAAAATCACTGCAATGTCAACTAAAACTGTTTATTTCGCAGTCAATTGTTACTTGAAATATTTGGGTTTTTATTTCAAACCTACAGCAGTTAAAATAACAGAATAAAATTTCTTTAGATTAACGAATGTTCGGCTGACGACTGCGGCAAGTAGTTGACTCAAATCAGATTTTCTTGATTCGTCAATTCGAGCGGATCTACGTTTGTATAAACATTTCCCTTACAAATGCTTGAATTAATTTAGTCTGAACAAAATCGTCCCGCGTCTGTGAACGGACGGTATAAACCCGTAACGATCGTGTTGCAAGATTATTAATTGAGCGCGCGGGCAAAAGTTGTTTTTTCTTTTAATTGCACATTTATATAACGTGCCGTAAAATTGAATTTTATTGAAATAAAGTCCGAGTTATATTTGCATCGGCTAATCGAAAGAAAGCTCGTAATTTTCCAATTTGTTATTCTTTATACAGAGAGGGAGAGATTAAAGCGAAACGTTAATGGAACGGAAACTGCAAACGAGATGGAATATTTTCTATCCGAAGGGGTATATTGACGCGCTTACCGATACGTAATGCTTGAGCTTACCGATGATTGATCCGAAGTACGAGGAAACAAGTCGAGCAGGTTATCCTGTTAACGGCTGACTCGATATAATAACGCGTCCGATTATTTATAACGAACCTCCTCCTCCTCTTCTTCCTCTCTGAAATTATATCCTCACAGCGCAGAACAATTTAATTATATCATTACGGAGAGATAGCTAATGAATCATTGAAATAGATTGAGCCGGCTGTGCCATTATATCCTTCTCTTGCTCTTTTTGACTCCCGTTTCTCTCTCTCTCTCTCTTACACACACCGACAGTCCCGGGAAAGGATACGTGACTGAGAATTCGCGGAAACCGATCGTGTCACGCGATAATAAAAATTCGATTCGATTACAACTTAAATGCGATCACTTTTCAACGAGCTATCGCGAATTTGTATTAACTTCGATTTAAAATAAAATCCTCTCTTGTTTCTGAAATTAACAATATTCAAAACCTGTAGCTTGCAAGACAAATTGTTTCAATTAAGTTAATCAATACGTGACTGGTTTTGTTACACACGCTATATAAATTATTATAGTTAGAAATATTTTGCGTTGCATTGTTGCAACGTCACGAATGATTGATCGTGAAAACGCTGATCGCGATCCGATGAAAAAGAATTGCTGCTACAATGCTCGACGCGGTCTGTTAGTTAAACAGTCAAGAAGATTTATCGAGAAAATTGTTACACACGTATCTCTCTCTCTCTCTTTCACGAGAAGCTTCTCTACTTAATTCCGCTACATAGAACGACACTTTTCTACGAATTAATCGGAAATAAAAATAACAAAAGTAGTGCTCGCAAAAAGTATTGAAAAATTTGAAAGAATCGAGGAAGACGAAACGGAATCTCTTCAAGAATCTTGAAGCTCGAGCAAATACACACGGCGGATGTCGGACGTTTCGTTTGAAACGTGTTCCCGTGTACGCGAGAAAGAGAAAGAAAGAGAGAAGCTAATGCAAGTAAAAATCGACAATATACGGGAAAACGAGCGCGATGTATCCGCCGCATTTAATGAATAATTTACATTTTCTCTGGTCCCATCGTGTACAAATAGCGCCGACACGACCGGAGAACCGTTTCGATAGCATCTCGAGAGTGCGTGCTCTCGACCCTCAGATGGCACATAAGTAAACGCCTTCCTACTTAGCATTATATTTGCGAGTTGTTCGCAGGAACGTTCACTTAACAGTGAACGCAAGCTCGATTCCTGTGTACAAGCCGGGGATTACGACTTCCAGCCATTACCGGACGACGTGTATCGCTCAGGATTATCGGAAACGTATTCAAACAACACGTACGCGTGCGTATATACGCTGTGTGTCGCTTAATTATATGAAGAGAATCTGTGCCTCGCGGCACATCAAGGATTATCGCGAGCGACATTCGTTTGTTGTTTTTTTTTTTTGTTTTTTGTTGTTCGCGATCGTGTAAATTATCGTGTTTAGGTGTCACGAAACCGGGACGTATTTTCTGAATATTTTTTCTATATATAACGATAACCGGTTGTATCTCTGAAAAACGATTTAGAGAGAGTCTCGTCGGAGGTGGCCAAGTGTAACGTGAGAAACAGCGTCCGGCGGCTCCGGAGTGAAATTCAGGCGGAAAGGTGTTGCGTGGAAACACATTTATAGTTTCGAAACATTTCCTCGTACGAAGATATACACTGGTACGTATACTGGATACATATCGAGTCGTGGAAGAACGCGGAGAGATAGAGAGAGAAAGAGAGAGAGAGAGAGAGGCATCACTCGTTGAAATTACACCCGGCTTCGTTTTAAAGACAACGTAGATCTATTATTACAGTGTAAAAGAATCGAGCGAGGAAGAGAATTATTTTCTACCGCAACATCTTGCGCTGCAAGTAGCTCGTGTGTACGTGTGTATGTGTGTAAATTTTATTGTGTCCGTTACAAACATTTTCTCGTGCTGTCGAGAAGGCACTAACGAACCATTCAATCTGCCACTATAGGCATCTAACCGCTCGTCTAAGGAGCACTAAGTATATATGTCGTCGATTCTAATGATACAAATTACACCTGATTTATTCGACGGTTAACTTGGAAATTCAATCACGGCAGGCGATTTTATCGCGAGTATCGTTTAATACGGCCGTTTCGCGAGAGAGCGCATGAATATGAAGCAGTCTAAGCGCGCGCGGTGTATGCGAGGAAGCTCGTAAAGAGACGTCGCGACTCCTCCCTCCTCGTATTATTTGCGATTCGCGACAAAAGTGAATTTTTCAGTCAATTTTCTCTACGAAAAGTAACGCACGGCGTCGCGAATCGATTGTCGAGACGAATCGTCGAAATGAATTTTTCCACTCTGCGCGAAAATAAACTGATGCAAAGGTAATTGCGGCTTTTGCTTAATAAATATCAAACATAATTTAACAAAAATCGCAATTATTTTTTTTGCACCAATCTGACGGTTTAACTCCGACTGCCGCAAATCGAGGTGTGAGCGATGTAATTAGCGATTACGGGACCCTCGCACTGATTGGCACAACGCGCGGCAGCACGTTTCTCGCGCGGTTTTCCGTACGATCGCGGCGTTCGTAATTATCGAGGCACCTGAGCGCACGCGTAATGAATTCATTATCGAGTCTCTTTTACGAACGTTAGCCGTTATGGGGACGGGGAGAGATTCCGATCCCTTCGTGCGGAACGCGAGGACGTGGCGCATACAATCACCTTGTTACTTTGATGCGGCGCGATCGCGGCGCGGGCATGTTCCAATGCTACACATCCCGCTCAAATCACCGTCTTTAATGAGTAAATCGTCAGTGCCCGCATTAAGTCTCGTTAAATCCCGACATCGTCGAGAAATTTATCACATCACGCTCGCTAAATGAAAATGTCAAGTTAAATAATGTATCTTGCATTTATACACCATCCGTAAAGTAAAGCAACATATCCGCGATATCATCTGGTCGCGCGTCTCAAAAATTTATTACAGCAAAAAACATTTATTACAGCCGACGTGGCATAAAGTCGAAAGAAAGAAAAAAAACAAGCGATTTACGCTGAAAACAATACACGAGATGATGAAAATAATTTGCAGAATTTTCAAAGTGTGTGGCCCGAGGGATGCGATTGTCTCTCCCATAGCTCATTTCTGCTCGTTTCTCTGACCTCGCTACAAATTGCGCCGACAAACGATCAGAGAACAAGGGAGTTGTTTGGTTCTCGTTGAAGAATTAAAATCTCATCAGGGCGCGTTTCTGAGAGAAATAAGCGTTTTTTTTATACGCGGATAATTGAGAAGACATTCCGATGAAACGTTAATTTCAAGGATACATGCGAAAAAAAACAATTGCGTCAAAAAAAAAAAAGTATTAATTCTCGAACGGGGGGAGAGTTTACGTGGGGGAAACGAGAAAGTCGAAGGGGTCGTTTTATTGTTGAAAATCCTTTATATCCGAGAGAAACTTGTTGTTGGTCGCAGCTTGTGCATTCAGAGCGCGCGCTAACCACCTCGGTGAAGTTTTCATCCTCCGGTGAGTTTGTCTCGCGCGAGAGTCCGGAAGTAAAAATCCCACGGTCGGCGACAAAGATTTTTTCCCTCCCCTCATCTTACCATTTCTCACGTCAGGATTCATAAATCCGGCTTTGCTCGCGTGTCGCGCGCGTTTCGTTCCGAACACACACACGCGTGTAATTTATCGTTGGCTTACAAGGGAATCTCGCGAGCTCGAAAATTGATTGAAATTTTGATTTTGAAACTTTGCACACACGTGAAGGAAATAAACAGATGACTGTAGAAATGTTCAGAATTAAAAAAATCAGAATTTTCCAGTTCGCGAGGTTTCCTCGTTGAGGGAAATTCGCGAACTGGGTGGTGGGGATCGGATGACGTGATGGCGCGCCATCAGGAAGCGACGGCCTTGTTTCGCGAGGCGTTGCTTGAGGAAAAGAAGAAATATGTGTATCGCGATTAAGCGGAGCGATTAATTAAACGCGATTATTAAACGCTCGATAAAATCCGCGCGTGTTTACTTGGGAAGTAAACTAGTATATAAAGGGAACACGGTAGCAATCGTCGCGTGAATTTTCGACCGTGAATTTACGAGCGTGCGTTTGCCATTACAGAGTAAGAAATTTTGCGTTCGGTTTCACTTTGTCGTCTCGATTTCACATTGGGACTCGTTTCGAATTAAAAACTGTGCCACGGAACAGGTCTGTCTCACGCTCTCCGACAGAATATGAGAAATAACTGTGATTCACGACACGCAGTCACGTGTGCATAATGACTGTGTACTTATCTCGTATAAATCGCGCGTCATTACTATGCGGATGAGATTTATCGCGCCGGGTTGATGAATATATTTTACACGCGCGCACACACACGTACCAACAAACAAAAAAACAAAAAAAAAATATAACCGTTTCATATCGCGAGTCGTAAATTAAGCTTATAATTGAACGGCGACTAAGGCGCGAGAAACCGCGCGCGCGTGTGTGCGGTCGCGCACAATATCCGTAAGCGGCGGATTATTTAATTGCATTACGAACTACCGAGCGATTAGTTAATCAGCGGATAAATTGCCGCGACACGGCTGCTGCTGCGCGCTTTCGGTTTGTCGCGGGAAGAAACGTTTTCAGAGCCGCGTCGTTTGAGCGCTTTCGCGGATCGGAAGTTCGTTACGACCGAAAGAGGCGAGAAGGGTATTTCGTTGTATCGTTAAAGGGCTGCGGAGGATCTCGTTACTCGCGAGTTCTCACGGTGCGCCGCGAGTCCTTTTGCGCGCATCGCGCGCGTTACGTGGATTTCAAGACTCGTTCGTACTTACGCGCGCAACGAGTTTCAGCTACGACGATTAGCATACTTAATTAGGCGCGTCAGCTTCGCCGGACTCGTCGTCGTTTTGCGCGTTATATGTGCCCGGTCGAACGCACACCCGAAGCCTTCTTCTCCCTCGCCTCTCCCCGACCTATACGGGGCCCTTTATACCGCGCCAGCGCAGTAGCGTAAGCATCGCCCGGAACCGCGACCCGTCACGTTCCCGGTTAGCGCATTCCGCTAAAGATAATGCCCGAGAGAAGCAACTGCGAGAGACTGCGGAGAGTTTATCTCCGTACACGGTGGTTACAAACGGACTTCATTTAGCCGGCGCAGTACAGATAAGTTAATCCCTTCCTTCCATCCAGTAAAACTACTGAGGAATTTCTTGGCGAGAGACGTTCGCGCGCGCGCGCGATAAGACCGACTTTTACGTAATGCATTTACCCGCGTGCTCGTTTTTCCGTAACGCCGAGAACTCGAGTTTTTAATAAACCGACTTGTACTGCATATGTTACGCGCGATAAAATCGCGAACTACGTTCCGAGCGAGACGATAATCCTCAGATCGCAGTTTCATCGCGTAATGTAACATGGTTTCGAGGTGATTTGCATTTAAACCGACTGTTTATTGTATATGTAACATAGTTAAGTAAAAATACCGAGGCTGTTACGCCACTGATCGAGCCACGCAAAGGGCCATACAACGGACGTAAATCGCGGAGTCGAGAGGAAGACGAACGAGATCGGCTCGGTGAGTCGATCCGTGCACGAGGATGCGAACGTGCAGGAGATTAAACCGAAAAAAAAACCCTCCTCTCGTCATCCTCCTGCACGCAGCGGTTCCCTTCCCCTTTTTTCCTTCTTGACAAGAGAGCGCGTCGTGCGTTTGGTCCGAGGTTCAATGGAGATGAGGCTCTCCTTCATCAGAGAGAGAGAGAGAGAGAGAGAAAGAGAGAAAAGCCCTTCGAGGGAACGGGAAAGGGTGGCGCACGGTCGAAACACGTGTGTGTGTATGAATTTTCGGTGAAGCTCGCCGCCGCTCTCATTTACTTGTTGCTCCTCGCTCGCAGTGGCCTCGTAGAAAGAAAACGGTTCCTTAATCACACAACCGTCGTAGACCGTGAAGTTCCGCGTGTGAAGATTCACGTAAGGAAAAAAAAACGGCAGATCTGAATTTCTCACACCTCGCCACATTCCCGAACTAAATAGCCGTTTACGTGCACCGCTAATTTATTTTTATTTTAATTCCGTTCCGTTTGAGAAGTATCAATATCGCGCGATATTCCTTCACCGATGTAATTTGACAACGTGATTTATTTACATTTTTTTTTTCCTACGCAACTTGTAAGAAAAAAAACTTTTGTCGTAATATTTCAAATGTTTTCTATATTGATTTATGATATCCTTGATAAAAACTTTATTAAAAATTTTATAAGATTTATATATAAAAATTATACATAAAATTTATATAAACCTTTTAAATTTTTTAGAAGTTTAAAATTGTATTACAGACACAGAAGCGATTTTGCTCTCGGCGCGTGTAAAAATATCGTTTTCGCAATTATCGCAAATTTAATCACAAAGTACGTCTTGCTTGTCGGATGAAGTTGTGCGACTTCGACATATATATATATGTCGAAGTCAAATATATATATATTTCAACGTTTGAACTACTTCCACGATATCGATCCTCCACTTCTCATGTTGTGCATGAATTCGAACGCTTATATTCATCACTCAGGCATTTGTGGCAGGTCATTAAGAAAGATTTTACTCTCGACCCAACGTGTACTTTGCGCGAATAACGAATGGACTCGTTTAGTTCAGCGAATCATGTTGGTCTCGTTCGCTTCTTAATTACCGATGCGTGAAGCCAGTGGATATCAAATTGTCACGGCAAACGAGGGCAAAACCCGATGACATTGTAGATAGCTTTCTGTCTTTTTTTTTTCCCCCGGGTGCGAAGATAATGAAAAAGCGGAGATTACCGCGGGAGAGACGACCGTTACAAAGAAGTTACACGAAAAGTAATCGCATATCGATCATCTCATTACTTTGCAAAAAAAAAGAGAGAATTTAGCATATTGGTTCGTTCCACGTGAAACGAAAAAAAAATTTATAGAAAAAGATCTCACGTGTTGTTCGAAACGAATCGTGTACGTAATTCGAATCGAAACTGATGATTCGTCATTTCTTTTCTATCCTAAGCAAACAATTCGCACCTAAAATAACACATTACGTCCCACGGCTCTCTTCGTGAGATTTAAGACCCCCGCGTGGGGGAGGGGGGCACGTCCCCCTAAAAAGTGATACCGACCTTGAAAGCAGCCCAGCAGGACGATCCCGAGAACGAGCGAGAGGTGACGACGCATCTCTTCTGTGTGCGGTGGCGATACTCTCTTCCGTTTATGCTATCACGATTGCCGTCGGGGCGACAACTTTCACGAAACGATGTGATTTCGCGCGAAACGAGCGGAGCTTTTCGGCGATCCGAGACGGACGATTATCCTATATTGCCGGGGACCTTCGTCGCACTGAGACGCAAGTGCAAGTGGACGCGGCGGAAAGAAGAAGAAGAGGAGGAGGAGGAAGAAGAAGAAGAAGAGGAAGAAGGCCCAAGAAGAGAGAGAGAGAAAGAGAGAGGAAGAAAGGACGCTCGAGGATGAGAAACGTGTCGAAAGAGTCCGCGAGGCCAGGTGGAGAAAGGTGGAGGTGTGCCCTCTTCGACCTCTATCGTCCTTCGAGGTCCACGAACGACTGAGGCGCACGAAGCGACGTCGGTCCGGCTATAGCCTCCCCTTCCTACTTTCACGTGGCGTGCTCCCGTTTCCAGTGGAGGCGCGGACTGAAGAGCCTCTCCATGGGCCATTTACCATTACCATCATCATCGTCAACGGCGATCGTCAAAAGGAGAGGAGGGCTGCCGCCCGGTCGCCGCCGCGAAGTGGGGAAGAAACGTACCCCACGCACTGTTGTGAACTCCCCTTCCGTCCCGCGCTCTCTTGTCGCTCTTCTGCCGCGAAACCACGTCGTCGTCGGGCGACCGATGTTTCTAGGCCAAGCTCTTCCTCCTTCTTCGCCAATGTGGACGTTCTTTTTCTGCTCTTCTTGATGTTCTTCTTACCTCGCTCTTTCATCGTCGTCGTCGACCAATTTCTTGGTCCCCCTCGCTTGCTTTCGACAAACGGGACACCTTCTCTGATTTCTGATCCGTCATCGAATCGCCGTGGATTTCGCTGGGAAGAAGTCGTCGTCCTACTGGCCGCGGTTGCCTGCCTCGTGGCCCAAGGATGGAACCTTTGATCGACTGATAACGGAAGACTCGCGGAGAACGAGGAGGAATAAAAGAAGAGAGAGGAAACGCCGAGCGCAAACGTCGAGCTCGGTCCTCCGTCTCGGGAAATATGCGCACGTGGACTCGCGTCCGGTTTTGTGACCGAGAAGTCGAAACAAAAATGAGCCCGCGAAGCGTTTCGCACTGCTCGCACAATAATGCGCGAATCGCGCGTGTGTTTATGCGAGAGCTAACCCGCGTCGAGCTACTTCGTCACGTCCGACTTTCGGACGATCGCGTATGGCCGTCGTCGCACGGATATTAGGACTGATAAGAGAACTGCGCGAGAACGTTCTCTCGAGAAAGCCGGTCCGATGTAACAAAACCCGCTTGAGTAGGTCGTGCGAGACGAGAGTGACCGAGTGAACGCGGGGCGTGAAAGGGCCCTCCCCGTCGATTAATTGAAAGTATGCGATTTTCATGTTCGCCGCGGCGAAGGTAAGGAAGAACGAAAACGGCCGCCGACACGGGTGATTAAAGCGACGCTCTTCTTTGCGCGTTCTCGGCAGCGACTTATACACTTTCTAATTGAACTGTCGCAAGAAATCGAGGGATGTTCTTGCGCTAACGATAGCGACATTAGTCTCCTTTCCTACTTGTACATTTCTACTCTCTTGAGCGTTAATTTCGCGCGAGATGAATGGCATCTGCGCGATTGACACGTATTCCCGTTTTTTTTCTTTGCAGTCTTTATCTCCCCCTTCTATTTTTTCTCTCTCTTTCTCTCCGTCTCGTTCTTTTTGTCTCGGGTGAAATTCCGGAAGAAATTAAAGCCAAAGTAGCCGTTTTTTTGCCCGCGACGTTTTTGTCCGCGATAGAAATTTAATGGCACCCTAACGACACATCTCTCAAACTTCAGCGGGAATGGCGCGCTAAAAGGGGGACATTTGTTCGGAAATTTCGCACCATTAGTGCGAAATCGACGGGAAGGAGGGGAAGGGGGTGTTTTTGCAGAACTGTACAAAATTTCTCTCTCTCGTCGCGGCGCGATTTTCTAGATTCGACGAAAATCGCAGCCTCGAGTCAAGGCGATCTTAATCGCGGGAAGGAGGGCTAAAAACGCCGCGCGCGCGAAAGTGTGGCAGTAGCCCGCCGCGAAGAGGGGAAGTTGGTTTCGTGTGTGCAGATGTTGCAGCTGCAACCGAATCGCGCGGATCCGCGGGCGATCGTTCATCAACATCAACTGTCAGGCAAGCCGCAAAATGTTCTCGCGCACACGCGAGCCGCACGCGTTTTCCAGACCTTACCATTAACCCACTTGCGCCTTTAACGTCGTCGATACGTGTCGTAGCTCCACTCGGCAGCTGTACGGCCGAGATTTTCT
Organism: Pseudomyrmex flavicornis; assembly: GCA_014825475.1. Classification (NCBI taxonomy): domain Eukaryota; kingdom Metazoa; phylum Arthropoda; class Insecta; order Hymenoptera; family Formicidae; genus Pseudomyrmex; species Pseudomyrmex flavicornis. The sequence continues at coordinate 39,652 of QVNW01001074.1, forward strand.
GTCCGCGCTTTGTCGCGTTTGCAATTGCGATAAATGAAGAGACGGAGGAGCAAATCCGTCGGGATCGGATTTGTGCCGTGCGTGAATTTAATAACGTCGAGTTGTTTTACATTGCTCGCAGCGGAGATGCAAAATACTTGGTTTCATTTATAACAAAACCGCGCGCTCTTTTGTTCGCCGACCGCGGAAACTATCGCGCGGGTATACGCACGCACGATTTATGTTTTCCCGGACTCGTCCTCTGCGGTTGGCGGCGACAACGGAAACGTCCTCGCGCGGATGTTTCTCATAGCGCGCGAATATAAATTGTATTTCTCGCGTGGAAAAATTCACTTTGTATTTGCGCCAAACGAGAGGCGTCGATGGAACAACACGTTGACGAGCGCGTCCGAATAGAATGACGTAACGATAGAACGGCGGCGGCGAATCGGTGATATACCCCCTTTGACCGGATTAAATTTTTGAATGGTCTCATTATCTTCCTCGATATGAGCGGCATCCTGCGCAACACGCCGCCTAGTCTTTGCCTTTCTTATCCGAAGAAGCCGCCTCCGCACGGTCTCTTACCGCCCGATGCTTTTGTTCGCAATTCCGAGATCAATTGCGCGGCTGTGATTCTCATCTTCGTTGCGAATGATAAGGAAAGAGATTTTTATTTACTTTTGCACGTAAATATTAGACTCGGATATTTTTAATCTCGACTCGAAACCCTAATCTCCTAATATCGAACTAACGACGCAACTTTTTATCAGAGAATTTGTCGCAAATTGTATTTGCTCTTGTATTATTGTCGTCGAACAGGCGTCGGAAAAGTAAAACACGTCGTTTTTAATTTACAAAAAGCTTCGCCGGAGCGTTACCCGGTAACATCGCCGACAGCGTAATTTGCTACATTCGAATTGACAGTGCAAACTTCGTACGTGCGTTTCGCAGAATCGAATAACCAGTCGGTACGGTTCTCGACATTTTTATGGAATCATGCGCGTACGATTTTTCTCTCTCGGAGCGAAACTTACAAATCCAGTCGCGTTGTTATCGTTAATCATCCGGAGACTCTAAGAAAAACTTGTCTCATCCAATCGATAAAATTATTAACGACGTAAATAACTTAAATTATTCAAGGAAACTCAATCTAATCAGGTGCAAAAGAAATCGCGCGCGCTCAACGTGTTCCAGTAATCGCTTTTTTTTTTTCTAAATGAATTCACACATCAAATGCCGAGAGAGAAAGAGAGATAATTTAATGATTTTATAACGTGTCAGTTTTGTTTGTCGATACGCATAAAATCTAATATCGAATGTACATAATCGGTATTTCTACGATCTGTTAACCGCAGAAACGCGATTCGCGACGTGTTCCGCGACGTGTGTGATGCGTTGCGACGTGGCGCGTTTCAAATATTCCGATCGCGCAAGTTTTACGATCTTCCGTGCCGCGGTGCGTGTCGGCTATTCAAACCGATCTAAAATTACGCGCGCGCACTGATATATCAACAACGAAAAAGCGTGTACGTTTCGGTTTACGCGCGAATTCGTACCGCCGCGACAGCTCGGCACAATAAAACATTGTCGCGTTATCCCGGTAAGTATACGGGGGAATACCGTTAAACCAGATCTCGCCGTTAATTGGCGTTTGCGTCTCGGCTGTGTGTATAAACGACCGAGCGAAATTCGAGAGCGCGCAATAATGCACGCGTGTGTGAGACGCGATTTGCGATCCGGTTTTCTCGCGCGATTCCAGGAGAACAAAAACCGATTGTTTCCGAAACAACAATATTATTACGAGGTCGATTTCGGAGGAGGATCCGCCGAGAAAGAATCAGAGCTCGATTGTGATTTATTATTTTCCGTTGAGCCAGTTTCGCCGACGCGCGGTCGATTACCTGTAACCACACAGTGGTAATCTCATTCAAATTCTATTCCTGGAAAGAGACAAATGACCGGTTTTGGATGGCGCGCAGAAAATAAAGTGAATGTCAGACGAAATGCCTCATAAAGCGAGATTTCTTTGTATTATTTCCAGTCGCGCGTAAATCAGAGAGGTCCGCGCATAATAGCGATGCGCTTGTTCTTTTTTTTTGTTTTTTTTTTTTTTTTTTAAAATAAAACATTCACCGAGCGCCGTTGGGACCGTCCACTCGGTGAGAGACATATAAATAATATGGCAAAAAAAAAAAAAGTCCGCGCGGACACACAGTCGTGGTGGCAGCGCACACAGTGGCATCCGCCTCGCGAATTTCCATGCATTGAATAAACATTTCGCCGATGTCAAAGCGGGAACACTGCGCGGAGAGCAGGCTCGTAAAACACGTGCCTGTGAAACACATCGGCTCCGCGGTCGGTGGTCGCTAAAATTACGGTCGGGACTCTTTCGGATGATAATCTCAACGCCCACCGATTTGACTCGGGCTTTTTCTGTATTTTTGTTCTCCTTCCACGATTGGTGCGTGAAAGACGGGAGATGAAAAAAAAAAAAAAAACAAACAAACAAACAAAAAGGTAAAACGAGTTTTCTAAATGTTATCCCGTCACGTGTGTTCGATATGTTTCCGCGGAGAACGCGCGTGCAGTCCCGGGGCGATGGGTTGCAAGAAGAGAGATTGCATGCGCTTCTCGCAAAAAGTGAGAGATGATTGATGAAAAATTTTAATGTAATATAGTATTGTGTGCGATTTTACTTCCCGATCCTCGGATCGCGCATTATTCGCCGAGCGACGCTGTATTATATCGGAACAAAAACCGAAAAAAAAAGAGAGAGAGAGAGACGTACGCGCATACGCGACCGATCGTCGCGTTCCCCGCTTCGTTGACATAATTGCCGTTTCTCTCGGAAGAGAACGGCGGGCGCGAAATATCCTTTTCATTCCTCTCTCCCCGGAACAATCTCTCCCCGCAATAATTACGAGCATGCTCGTGCACGCGTGTGCATCGATGTCACACTTCGCGCGTCCGTAATTAGACGCCTGAATCGCGCGCCGATTGCAATATAATACGCGCCGCGGTTTCAGAACATTTCGCGTTTGCTCGCGTAGCGAAGAGACATGCGATTTGAAAGGCTCTGTGTAATGGCAGAGAGAGAGAGAGAGAGAGAGAGAGACACACAAGTGGCGCGGAGATTATCGCGCTCAAAAAAGTGAAGCGATTCCGCGCGTCGTGATGCCGGATGCGATCTGTGGCACGTCACTGAAGACGCAATGATATCAGGTCGGATTCACAAACACGCTCCCGATTCGGGCAACAACGATTTATCTTTTCCAAGATAATTCAAAGCCACCGCGGTTCCATCTAATGATCACCTTAATTAAGAGAAATGTAAAAATCATTAGGCGGAATTGCGGTAACTGCGAATTACTTTAAAATTGTTGTTGTCTGAACTCCCCGTTTACGAATCTCGACCTAATAATTTAATAACAATTTCCATCAAACACAACAGCGTCATCTAAATTGAATGTTATCGTACCGCGCGTCTAATGACCCTCTGGGTCATTAGTTTACAGGATCGCTGCGCGGGTTGTCGATTATTATAAAAAGATCTCGGCGCGCGTTCTAATGCGCGCGTCCTCGCATTCTCTCGCTCGTAACATTTGCGTAACGGCGCAAACCCGAGCTCTCTCCCGCGTGATAATCACGTTTAATTTCAGAGCGCGCGATATATAATATTACATCCTGCCGCGCGGCGCGCAATTTGCGCTTCTCTTCCCGCGTCGTGGTCATCGCGGAGAAACACGCGGAGGAGATTCCGCGCGCGCGCATTCCCAACTTATTACACCGATCTGCTTTAATCCACCGCAATAATCAGATCCGCGAAGATAGTGTCAAAAACGTCGGCGCCTGCTGCGCGCGCGAAACGTTGTGCCTTGCTTTTCAAACCGGACTCGTTTGACGAGAGAATCGCCGCGCGGAATTTCACGCATGCGTCTCCGAGATTATCCCGAAGCGTGTAATACTCGCACGCGCGTATTCGTCGTCTTTCGCGCGTTATATTATCGCATCCTCTCGACCACCCACTTGCGGCGACAACAGCACGACACTTGGACGACGCGAATTAAATTGCACTCAATTTGTTTAAGACACTCGCTCGTTCCGAGTCTCTCTTTCTCTCGAGTCAGTGCGCTTGATAAGGAGTCTCGCAAAGAGATTCGAAACGGCGTCTCGAAACGAAAAATATTCGTTTCTCCTTCCCTCTCCCGTCGACCGTCGTGAGTAAAAATAAAATTCGCGCGCGCGAATAAAAAGTGTTTGACAAGAAACCTTGGCACGAATCTTCTTGCGCTTTCGCGTTCGAAGCGAGGAAATGTAGTTTCGCGCATAGGTGTGCGCGATCTTCGCGCGCGCGGTTGAAACTTTTTATTTTTTTTTCACGAGGAAAGGGGAGAGATCGATGAACGTGTGATAATGCCGCGCGGGGAATATCACACTGTTATCTCGCGCTCGTATGTAATTTGCATCCGATTTCCCGATCGCTCTCGCTCGCGGATATTGCGAGGCCGCTCTCACCGTGCCCGATCTACTTAATACATTATTTTGCACGTGTTATTATCTTTGTTCCCGAGCTGTCGACGCGGCAAAGATCGAGGCTCTTTCTCCTGACTCGGCGTTACGTTACTTGCTCTCTCGGAAAGTTTGTCATTTTGTACGAAGAAAAAAAAAAAAAAAAAACAGCGCACGTTCTACAACAGGTGTTTGTTTCTTTCTTGGAACCGAATGTGTGTGATGAGATTCAATTACGATTCAATTACGTGAAGTAATTCGGACATCTGTCGCGCCGCTGCTCCACTTGCGTGTCACGAGCTACGGACACGGTAAATGGATTTATGTATTTTTCAAACGATCTCTCTCGGGAAATGAGACGATTCGCAGCGATTCTTCGAGATTAGAAAATCCCTCTCCGAGACGCATCGAGGTTGCGCAAAACGGCCTGATTGTAGGTGTTGACGCATCTCGCGAAAACGGCACACGCGGTCAAATTAGCCGACGACACCGGAGTCGTCGGCGGAAAATGCACAGTCACCGGGCTGCAATCACGTGTACGTACGTAAGATCGACGCAATGCGAGGCGCAATTGTGGCTCTCTCGCCGGAGAAGAGACTTTTTACGCCTAGTCTCCGCGTAGGAACTCGGTCGCATTCAACGTTTCGCCGACGAGAGGAGAGCACACAATTTGTATATATACGTGCACCGAGAGACAAGCATCACCTTTCTTAACCGTTAATTCAGCCTCCTTTGCCGGACGCGAAGAAGAACGAGATTCACCAATTAGGCCCCGCCGTCCGTCCAATTTACGACTTCGTTCCGTGTATCCGATCGGGAGCACCGAACTCGTTTCCGAGCGAATCTCCCGCGCGATACGTAAAATCGATCGAATAAAAGAAATCCTCCTCGCGAGCGCGAAGCTTTTTCATTCGCTTTGAGATCTGGGAAATTATTATTTTGTTTCTCAAAACGCGCCGTCACGTTTTGTTCCTCGTCGAAAATTTCGGTCTGTGAATTTTTTTTATGTAAAGTTTCATTTTGCACATTGTGTTGTTGATGATCAAAATCAATCAGTCGAAGTCTTTTTTTTATTTTTTTTATTATTTATTGATATTGCGATTATCAAAATCAATACACGTAGGATTAAAAAGATACAATATCGAAAGTGTACTTGCGTTTTTGTTTGCGATCGTTGTTATTTGCGTCACGATGCTTGCCAGCTGCAGATACGCTGCAGACGAGAATTGTTTATTACATTGATGCATCTTGTGCATCGAGCGACATCTCGAGATCGCGTCTCTAATAATAATCTAAGAAGCAGATTCGTCGGTAATAAAAACCACGCGTTGTTGCACGTGCAAAGTTACAATTGCTTTACTTGGAAATCGCAATAGTGTTTATTATTTTCATACGTACCGAGATGGTTTTTCGTTTGTGAACGTACGGTCGACACAATCGTGTACATTCGGATACAAATGGAGATCCGAAACAAAAGTAAATAATTAAAAGAACGAGAGACAATAAGAGCACGCGTAAAAGTAAACAAGATGCGATACAATCGTATGTACATACTCGGCATTGCACGGCATTTGCACGATTCGACGTTGCGAAACTCCCTAGTAGAAGTTTCATCCCTCCACCTGTCGCTCCATCTGCAGTTCCCCCGCGACGACCGTTTCGCGCTGTACGCGCGCGTTGTTGTTCCGGCGGCGAGCTGCGCGCGGAGAACGGAACGGTGTTTTAATCGGAGACTCGCGTGAAAGGCGGCGCGGACGGCCTTCGGCAAAGATGTGGTAAGTCGATTTTTTGTCGCGGCGCCGACACTTCAATCAGCAGGCGATCAGCTGATCGCGACCGGCGTCCAGGCTTGTGTTTACAAACACAAGCGTAGACGCACATAACCTCCAAATTCTGGCGCGGTCGATCTGTGTGTCAAAATTTTGACAGGAGCACGCGACGCGTTTGGTGTTCAGTGAGAGAGTCATTGTGACGATATTGTTAATTAATCGCGCGAACAATTCTCGCTCGATGACAAGAATTTCGCGAAATCTATCGACCGATCAACCTCGTCCGTTACAACGATGTCTCCTCCCGTTGCAGATGCACCCGACGGGCAATGGCACGATGGTCAACGGTGCTGTCCGGGGCGTTCTTAGCTCTTTCCATGGTCCTCTCCCTGGGAAAGCTGTTGATGCTCGCCGCGGGGACCGGAAGCAATGGGGACCTCACGGAAGCGGAACAGTGGCTCACCGAGATCGGCCTCGCGCAGTATCGCTCCTTATTTAGAAAGAAAGGTAAAATATATATATATATACTGTTATCGCGCTGTCGTTATCAGACTGTTGATAACGATTTCGTCGCGATCTTTTAATTGTCGAAACAATTACGCAGCACTCGTGCGTGTGTATTCCGTGTTGAGACTCTGTGAGTCTTCAATGCTGTCAGAAAAAAAATCTGGGAGTTTAATTTAATTAATAATAGAATTTTATACGACTAATTGTCTGATTGTTGGAGTGGATACTGGATTTTGCAGTTAATTGGCCAAAACTCAGTTTTTATCTATATTATAATCACGTTATTTTGGTATATTCAAAAAATATAATTCCTTGAGATATTTATCCAAAGTCGATATCTACAATACAGGGTAAAAGTCTGTGTACAAATACACACGTAACGTCTTGAAACGAAACATCGCATAGGCTGTGTTGCGCAGTAATTCGCAACTAGTTGTCTAATGAAATCGGTGCGTGTACGACGTAGTTCGAGCACGTCGTTTTTGTGTGTCACGTCTGACATAAATTAATAATAATTAGCAATTATTCCGTTCCTGAACGCGTCCAAATAACTGTCACACTCGTTGATCGCCCCCACTTGTTTATCGAGTGACGCGACGTAAATTTTACGCAAATCTCGTGAAAAAACTCAATTTCTTCAAAATAAATAAATTCTCACGAACGTCTTCTCAACGTTTCTCGCGCGCGGTGGACAAGGAGATTGCATTATGCATTATTATGGATATTACAGAGAATGATACATCGTGTAATTCAAGTTGAGAGAGAGAGAGAGAGGAACCGCCACGTAATTCTAGTGGCAATATGCCACGCGCGTCACCTCCATTAATCACGCAACGTGCGCGATCTCCATTAGCATCTGATAGTAAATGCGCTGTCATCTTTTGAAATGAATTCTTTTTTTTTGATAACACCAAGACTCATCAATTGTCGAATTTGCGAGAAAGATATCTCGCGTTTTGGCCGATATTTTACACATGTAACAGCGTTGCCTCTTTCTCATCGATATTTTTTTTTTTTTTTTTTTTTTTTTCGTTCTGACGGGAATGATGAAAAAGAATCGCGCTAATTACTTCGGCGCGAACTGATGCAAATGACATTAACTGCTCCCCTTCGAACGGCGGGGGGGGGGAGGGCAATAACGGGACATTTATTGTAGTGATCGGAGGGGGCGATGGCGCCATTATCGGAAATTTTGACGCCGGGATTTATCGTTTTGGCACGGGATCAATTCCACCGCGGACAATTTTCCGGATGCTATCGATTACTCGTAAATTTGATCTGTCCCGATGATGAGCCGCAGCTGGCTTCTTTTCGAGAAAAAAAAGACTAACGTTTTCTCCTCTGATATTACCCAAGAGAGAGATCTTCTGAGAAATTCCGCTTTAAAAAAAAAACTTGTCACGCGCTGCGTTTCTCTTGCGAGAGCTTGTAACAAGTGCGAGAAACATAACGAAAGGCAATACTAATCAACTGTCTCTTCGAGGCGCGTGTGTCGAGTTTAAATCCTTTCATAGATATAAATTGCAAGGAATTCTCGGTCGCCTCGAAAAATACGACGGACCTTTTAATCAGAGAATCACTCGGCATTTCAATAGAGAAATTCCCTTCCTCGCGAGAGAGAAAATTGTTCGTAACACTTTCAGATAAGAATTAAATCTTTTTCATGAATAGGAAAGTCTCTTAGTCTCTTCGAAACAATGCAAGAACTTTTATCAGGGAAACTATTGAATTTCAATGCCGGGAAGTGCTAACTCCTCGACACACGCGGGGGAACGCGAGAGCGGGTAAAAATCAGTACGCGCGTGTACTCTTCGTATCGCCTTCTTTCTCCGAGCCAAAAGTCGGGGGATGCAATCGGGCGTATAAAAACAGCCGGAATCTGTTATCGCGCCCCGACGCGATATCTCCGCGCGGAAGTTATCCGCGACCTTCTTCTTCGAAAGCTTCTTCGCGGCAAACTGAGATCCGATATCTGATTATTGGCAAAGTTCGCGAACGAGGCTTGTTTGCAAAGAAAGAAGCGCATTTCCGCGCGCGCACGCTCCATTAATCTCGCCGAGCAGTAGGTTGCATCGGTAATTAATCGCCACGCATCGTCGCTGACGCGTCATTTTGTGACGCTCGTTTTTCTTCGCGCGTCATTCAAAAATACGGTCTTTTTTTCTTTTCTAGTTCGAGCTTCCGGAAGAAGCTGATAAAGTGATAAATCAACAGCATCGCGCCCGATTTCTTTATCGTTTCAACCGCGTCGGTTATCAAAGAACATCTGAACTTCGCCTTTACGAGGAGACACGCGCGTCCGAGTCTCTCGATCGCGACATTTTTCACGGTATTTCATACTGTGAAAAATACAGAATCAATAGCATTTGTCCAAAGTCTGTTTATGTGTGAGAAAAATCATTTATTTTCGAATTTCATTCTTTATAAAAAAAAATAAAACACAAGAATTTAATTTTTACACATAAAATTATATATTTTAAATATCACATTACATTATTTTCCAAGTGAAATTTATATCGTATCCGGATTTTAATTTTGCTAAATTTAATTAGATAATAATAAATTCCATAAGATCAAAGATCGGAGAGCAACACTTCGACTCGCGGGATTACACGTACTCGTTGAACATATAAATTTGTGTACACACACGTGTCCTATATATCTCGTTGATGATTTAGCGACGAGTTATTATTGCTATTGGGAAGCGCGTACCACGTCACATTACACTGCAACTACTGCTATCCGCGCGAGCCGATAAACGCCGGTGTGCGCCTAATGGCGCACAGTTCTCCCGATAGCCGATAATGGATGTTGCGTCCCAAATTAATCGACGAGCTTGCGCGCGCGAAACTAATGTTGTGAATGTGGAAAATACATTTCGAAACCCTCTCTCTCTCTCTCTCCCAGGTCCATTACCGTATCTCGCGAACCTAACGTGGGAGAGAATAGATATCCAACCGCGGTGGTTATCCTTGTCTTGAAAGCTGTACACACAGTTGCTTCCCTTGACACGGGCATAGACACGTCCATATATAATGTGTGGTTAGAGACCGCGCAGTTATGACATCAAAAAGTTAACTAGGCACAATTTGCATATGCATGTTTTACACGACGTATGGAAGTGCGTTCGATTAAACGTTTTTCTTTTTTTTTTTTTTTTTTTTTCCTCCGTCTCGAGCGCTTAGCCGTCGCGGTTAGCCGCGCGAGCGAGATACGCTGTAAGAGATAGTTTTTTTTTTTTTTTTGGAAGAAGAGAAGGAGGAGGAGGAGCTTGCGGTCGGCGGTGTTTCGCGGTCGAAGAAATCTAGAACAGCCGGGCCGAAAGCAGTCGTAGATCGGAGAGCAAAGCGCGGGTGAGCGCGCGAAAGCCTTGAAACTGAATAATGAATGTACACGCGACATTCGGACCCATCGATCCGCGCGCACGGCCGTGCGAGTGTGCATGTCGTCGAGGAAACGATGTGTGCATACGTACCCCTTCCTCCCTTCATTCATTTCGACCGCTTTCAACAATCGATTCGCCCGGCGCAAGTATGTTTACGGGGGTCCTCGTGAGATGCGCGCTCGTTGAAGCTCCGCGTCTCTTTGCCGCGTCGCAACTAGAGAGTAGAGGAAACGCGCGATATTTCCCCGAATCATTCCCCGGGACAAGTGCGCCAATTGCGTCGAAGGAACAAAAAAGTTAGAAAGTTAATTACCGTCGAATATTCGCGAATTGTAATTATCGCGAATTACAGTCGAGAGATAAGAGTCAGAAGTTGCTAATACTATCGAAGCTACGCTACGGATGAAAAGTTTTTCTTTGCTGTAAGAAAGTTCGTGCGATAACACAGAGAATTTGAGAGAATTTTTCCAATTTCGCTGTTAACCATCGAGAGAAGTAATTAACCCGAGTGTCGGGTTACAATTTGTTGCGTCTCGAGGCAATCGAGTATGTATTAAGCGGTACACGTGGCGCATATGGCACGTTCCGATATGGTGCTTAATTGAGGGCACTATTTCTTTGAACAACAGAAGGAATACGATATTAGAGGAAGCCTCTCTCTCTCTGTGTATGTGTCGACATCACTGCACAAACACAGAGTGTTTTCCGACAGAGTCGGAACGTGCACCACGCCCGGAGGAGATTCGACGATGAGATCGCCCGATTCTTTCACGCGGGGATAGTTTCGTCTCTTCTTGACGAGGGATAGACTGCAATTATCGGAAAAAATGCAGGGCATCCAATTTCCGAACCGGTCCCGAAAACCAATATCGCAATGTGTTCGAGCGACGTTCCCTCTCTCCGCGCTGGCTTGACGCTTCCGCTGCGCCAAAGTGCGACGTCGGAAATCAAACGTTTTTAACGACCTCGGCGAAATTACGATCTCCCTTGTCGTTTTCCCGAAATGTAGTCAGCGGAATTACGTATCTCTTCGAATTTCGTGCGTTGCGCGAATTGTTGTTTCTGGATCTCGAGAGTCATGGAACCGAAGGGTTTGATTCGCTGAACAAAAATATCGCGAATTTAAAGAAAATAGAAAATAATCGTATTTCGAGTTGTATCTCGTTACGAGATACGCGATTCTGGCTGTAAAGAAAATTCTCATCGTTTAGAATTCATTTGATGATTCTTGATTTATATTTGCGCTTTTCTCTGGCGCGCAAGAGAATGTTTTTGCTACACACACGGTTGTGTGTGTACCGCATGTACCTTATATTATCTCAAATTGCGATTTATCACTTCCCATTTTGTACATTTTGCGAGTTGGTGGTTTGAGATTTAGCGATCTCGTATTGTCCTAGTTGGTCGGGAGTCCCTTTTTTTGTTTTCCGTAAGAAGCGAAATGCATGCACCTCCTGTTGTGTGTATATAATATATATACAACAGGATACTATATATATATATATTTGCACAATATCTGGGGGCATTAGAGTTCTCTCTCTCTCTCTCTCTCTCCCGCGCGAAAAGCGCCGTATCGCATGATACAAAGGAAACCGACGTCATTCGTCGAGTATCCAGAAAGTCAATAGCGTAATGATGTAGCTCTCATCAATTAACGTTACCCGAAGCTGCTGCTGCTGCAGCAGTTTTTTCTCGTTACGCTTTGTCTTCTTTCCGACGGCGTGTTCCACGTGAAAACTCATCGCCGGGAACAATGCGCGGACGTGCCGGTTATTATACGAAATGCGCAAGAGTCGCGAGAATATATAATAATTTGCCGTTTTCAAATTGTCGTTCTTGCAATTTTTTTTTTTTTTTTTGTTTGTTCTTCTCTTCGTTTCTTGAATGAAAAATTCAGACGCGACTTTCAACATCGTTCGCGAAATTGGCGGAATTTATTCTGTCTGATGTTACTGAACTATCTCTACGCGAGATGAGAATGTAACTCGCGCGTGACGTACGCCACACGCTTGGCAATGCTCCCTGACAACTGTTCGATTTTCGCAAATGTCGATTCCAATCCAGTCACGTGCTCCCGCTCTCCCGTCATCGGGCGTATTCTCGTTTGAACCACAATGTTATCCAGGACACGTCTTTTCCCCTCGATCCTTGCGCTCTTACGTATATATACATATATATACGTACATCTCTCATCGATTTCACGGAGTTCATTGTTACAGCGAAATGCAGCGAAACGGTATTTTCGATTCGACAGAGAGAGAGAAAGAGAGAAAATTAATGATCGAAACTTTTTCCAGTGGATTTTACATTTCCAAACTTTCGCGCGTTGTTTTTTTTTTTTTTTTTCGACGGTTTTTGTCTAAACATCGATTTTTTCGACAAGTAAAACGCGCGTGTCGTCGCGAAGTCGACGCGCGTACTCAAACGCGCGCGCGTTCACGAAATTGGGAACAAGGGGGGAAACGTGATGGATAAGGATGTATACGGAAGTGGCGTGGCCGAGCGTGGCGGTGACCACCGCCGTGTGGTTGTGGCACGGCGCCTTGAAAGACGACAAGAGTAGGTCGACGGCGTGGTTGGTCGGAGGGAAAGCACGAGGGAAAGAGAGAGACAGAGGAGGAGGGTAGCATGGCCCTCTAACCCCGTGGTGGGGTTGGAGCGGCGCGGAGGGTTGGCTCTGGCCGCGTAATCGCATCGCATGCAGTGGCCTGGCGCGAGTTTGCACGAGCGCGTCGCGTCGAGAACGTCTCGTCTTATAGACTCGCGTATCTTGCGTTGAGGATCGCGTAAAGGGAATCGCGTTGAATCTCATCCAATTTCGCGCGCGTTTCGCGCTCTTCCTTTTTCTGTCTTTTTTTTCTCTCTTCCGCGTCTCTTCCTTCTTCTCCTCCTCCTCCTCTTATTTCTCGTCTTACCGTCCGTACTTTGCGCGCGCGGGAAATTATGCTCGACGAGCGCGTCCACGTTGCCCACGACAGAGACGGCGTCCTTGTCAACGGTAAAGCTGCGAGCGAATCCCGATCAGCTGACCGCGCCGGGAGCCTTTGACACTCTGGTGATCAGCTCGATTCTTGGCACACCACCGCCCGCAGCAGGAACAGCGTATCCCGGTTGATCGTGAAAGAAGACGAAGAAGCCGAGTTTTCGAAAGGCGCAAACGGGAGCATTTTCATCCCCCGCCCACCTCTCGCCCTCCTGCTCTTTCAGTGTCTTACACCTCGCCCCGACCTAAATCCCGTAGATCACGTCGTCCCTTACGGATCTTTCGCGAAAGCCGTAACGCTCGGATCGTAACATTCGCGTGCGACATTCGTCCGCGAGTTTTCCATTTCGGCGAGGTAGAAGAATTTTTCCTTTCTCTCGTTTCTCTCTCTCTCTTTCTCTCTCCTTTTCATCGAAAACAAACAGAGATCGTTCTCTCTTCTTTTTCGCGCCCTCGGCGATAACACGCACCCGATAGTCGCGCACTCGGAAAATCGAGAGAGATCAAGATATCTCCGCGGGACTACCGAAGGCGCCGTCGGTTTAAACTGTAAGTTTACCACTGCGTCCGGAGGCGAGGCAGCGAGCGCGCGCGCGCTTCTCTCTTCACACACAACTTCCGCGAGCCATTCAACTTGTGCACATCATCGGCAACTTGATGCCGCTAACACTTCAGAGCTTAATCTGGGAGAAGACACACATTGCTTTCCGCGGATTTAAAAATCGCACGCTCTCACATATATATTCGCGAATAGAAATCCTCATTTGCCTCTGAATTTTTGTTTATTTCGCGTGTTAGTAGTTTAGCAAATTTATATTTTCCAAAACAATATCGTTAAAATGGGCAGAATTTTATGTTATGTATGTAAGTAATTAGTAAAAATATGTAATGGCTTATTAGTAAAAATGCTATTTGATAAACGTGCGTGTGCGCTCTAGATAAAATATAAACAACACGCGCGCGATCGTAAAGCAACATATTTTTGCTAAAAAACCAAAACAAATTGAATAATTCTTTTATATGTTCTTGTACAACCGCAAATTTATTTTTTTAAACAATGTCTGTAAAGTTCTCGCGTCGCGATAAAATATCTCGCGTTGTCCTTAAAAAAAAAAACACGCCCTTAATTTGCGCCGTGACTCGAGGCGATTTTCGCGCGCAGATTCAGCACTTTTTTTCTCAACAGAGGTGCGGGAGAGAAAACGATGAACTATGAAAATCCTATTGCAAGAAAATCCGTTTCTAAACGGAAACGCGCACTCACGACAAAAGTTCTCTCTTCGGCGCGAGATAATACAATGGGCGGTTTCGCCTCGAGAGAAATGCCGAAGTTTCCGCGAATTTGAATTTCCGTGCTGAATTCGCGATACGGGGCGGCACCGCGACGACGGTGCCGGATCCATGCACGACCGAATTCGTAACTTTGTTAAGAGAGTGACAGAGAGAAAGAGAAGAGACGCGGGATCGTTTCGGGAATTCGAAGAACTTGACGTCATCTTCACAACTAAATCTTGCCAGAGCAAAGAAAGAAAAAAAAAAGAAAAAAAGACGCTCCGCATTGCGATGATTCTCTATCGCTATTTTCGCTGCCGGAAAACTTGGCGGTTGTTTCGATTTTATTAGATCCGAGGCTCCGAATGCGGCGAAGATGGGGGCTCGCCGAGACATTTACGCGATTAGCTAGTTGTGATCGATCTTGGCAGAATGCGGACAAACTTTTTCCTCGTTGCCAAAAAGGATACAACTCTTTACGTTCCGCATATGTTTGATAATCTTTTTTTTTCTTTTTTTTTTCTTTTTAATCTTCAAAAGCCACGTAACAATTTTTTATTCCGTAAATTTCAACCGCGATGTATATAAACTTTGCATTGGCGAGGGTCGAGCGAAAAAGGATCAACATTGCGCGACTGTGCAGAATTTTAATTGCCTGTTTTATTAAAATAAAATAACGCGGCATGTGAAATCTGTGTGTGTGGTGTATAGGTATATGCATCCCGGGCGCACACATGCGAGCGGGTACGTACGCTCGCTCGTAACGATAATTAACGCTGAATTCGAGACGCTTCCGCGGTTGCTATTATTCATTAATTTGCGCAAGTAATTGCAACGTAAATTATTGTTGTTTTCGAGGTCGCGTGCGAATTAGCCGCTAAAAACAGAGAAGCACCGTTGCGCGCTCGCAAACCAACCGGTGTCCGTTACAATCGTACGGAGATGATATCCCGTCCAACGGAATTACATCTCGCTCGTCGCTTCACCTTTTCTCATTCGGTCGGTTGCGGTGATTTATGCGGCGAGAAGGAAGAGGCGCGCGGAGCGTACCTCCTTCGTGTACGTGATATATGCGCCTGCATTATCCGCGGTTAACGAGCCGAAAGGAAGCCTTCGCGAGGAAACCCGCGATGTGGATTAACGCTTTCGCGCGAACGTACGCGAAGATCGATCTTTTGCCGAGAAACTCGGCATTGCGGCGAAAAACATATAATCCGCTCTCTCTCTCTCTTTCACTCTCTCGTGTCTCGCCTCGTCGTTGTTATCTTGCCAGCGGAGTTTCTTCGCTATCTGATTCGTGCCCTCCTTCCCCCTCGTCCACCTCTTCCACACACACCTCCCTCGAGAGTGAGAGACGAAATGGAAACTATTTCGTGTTAAAAAGCCGTTTCGTGACAGAGTAACCGCCGCGCGTTTTCCTCCGGAGAGCGACGTATTAAATCCGATTTCTTCGGCTTCGAAGGACTTTTTCAGCAATTACTTTCAATTGCGGGATTAACGTCGGCCAGTCTCGGGAACTCTGACGCAAATTCGCGGGGAACAAAGGGATAATAACACTCGGTTGCCGCACGCGAGATCGATTTTCCGAACACACACACACTCACACACACGAAGGGAAAAGTATCGATCGTCCTTTGGGTGACCTCAACCTTACCCTCGACTTACCGCGCCAGAAAGACTTTTTCTTTAGGCTACATAAAGAATTTCCGACACTCTATCGGCCCGCAATCTTAATCGCTGTGAAGAAAGATACGACGTAGAAGCGTTCGAGCGAGATTATCCGAGCCGCGCACGTGTCGAGGCAGACGCGAGCGAATTTGTTGGGGAGAGAATTTTTCTTCATGACGAGTAAGAGAAACGATGAATCGCAACGATGTGATCGATTGCCATTTATTTTATCATGATTTTTAATTATTTTAATTATTTGACAATTATCTGCGAAAAACCGTAGTTTTTTTTTTATATTAACGAGAACGAGATTCATATTTTTTGCGCGAAAAACACTTGTTTAATTAATATTCTTCTTACGTACGTCGAAACGAATACAAATTCGTTGCCATTTCGTGATTTTTACGCGCTCCATCGACACGCTCGGCGACTCGCCACGCGAGGTTCCCGTAAACCAAAGATTACCTTCGCGATCACGAGAATCACCGCGCACGTAGAAATTAGCGGTTGCAAATTTGAATTCTCTTGCGAGCGCACACACACACACACACACATACATTTCGCTCCCGGCGAAATGACGCGGAAGCGCACAAGTGTGTGTGCGGTATTTAAACGGCGGGAACCATTTTGCCCGATTACACACACGGAGAATCGCAAATTAAGTCCGATCGTGGAGTCGCACATTCTCTTCGTCGCGAAGTATCCTCCAAATATACGCACGATCCCGTTAATTGCCGCGAGGGAGAAAATGCGATGCGGGATTTATCTGCGAAATCCAGCGAATTGTTTTGTCTCCTGGATAATATTTGACAGCGAACAAAAAAAAAAAAAAAAAAAAAAAAACGAAATTACTGCGCGGGGAAAAGTGAGTGCGCAAACGGAATTATCAAATTGCCGCGAGATAGAAATACACCTGTTTACTCTCTAAACAAACGCTCCGGCAAGCTTTGCCGCGCGTTTTGCATATCGCTTAGGGAATCGGATTACTGCAAATAGACCAGAGACGACTTCAAGCATTACGAATTACTGCGGAACGGACACGAGAGCGCAGAAATTACGCGGTTCGCGGACGTTCGTCTCGACTTTCTACCGTGAGGGGAATCCCAGCAAGAAGAAGATAAAATATACGAGCGACAGATTCTCTCCTCAATAACGCGGTGAGACGGAACGCGTCGTTTTTCGAGGCGTTCGAACGGAATGATCGATGTTATTTTTTTCTCGCGACGAAATTTATTCACGCGCGCAATTCTCTCGAACACAAACGAAAACGCGTATCGAGTAATTTCGGTCAATCAGTCAATCAATCACTTTTGCGCGGGAACTCGGCGTGAAATTTCTCAACTTTCGCGTATTACGTCTATCATCTCTCGCGCCGAATAGAGATACGCTGCAACGTGTTTCCCGCGGGATCGCCTTCCCGAAGGGCGGCGCATAATTCATACCGTCGTCGTGGGCAAAAAGGGTGTGTTGTTTCCCGATG
Source organism: Pseudomyrmex flavicornis (assembly GCA_014825475.1). Classification (NCBI taxonomy): domain Eukaryota; kingdom Metazoa; phylum Arthropoda; class Insecta; order Hymenoptera; family Formicidae; genus Pseudomyrmex; species Pseudomyrmex flavicornis. Next base: position 57,207 of record QVNW01001074.1, read on the forward strand.
TCCGTCGCGCGAAGCTCGATTACACACCCGGGAATAAAACGCGACTAATTGAATGCGCGCGGTGGCGCAAACTCCCACATTGCGTGCTCGCGCATAATTGCATAACTCGGGGAAGTGAGTCTTATTCCCGCGACGAAGTTCTCTCCAATTAGTCGCGTGTTGTGCGCGTCCTTCTCGATCCTTTCCGATAAAAAGTCACGTCGTCGTTGTCGTCGGTGGTTACGACGCGTTTCCGCGGTAAAAAATTTTTTAGCGTCTGAAATCGCGCGCGGAAAACTGCACAACACAATGTCAACCTGAGGAAAAAAGAAAAACACAACACGCGCACACAAAAGCGGCGCGTCGTCTCTCGTATCGCGGAAGTGGTGTGTGTATAAACACGCACCACTGTCAAATGCCGATGGGATTTGCGCGAGACAAAACGTGTGCACCTGTTTTTTTCTCGTTCTCGCGCGCGACACGGACGCAACGCGGAGAACGAGCAAGTGTTGCAAACACTAATGAAAGAGATGGAAAAATGTGTATCTGCTCGCGCGCGTACATGCTACTCACAGAGACACACACACACACACACACGTGTGCGTTAACAGCACCGTGTGTACACACACGTGGCGTTTAATTTCACGTAGGATACCGTCGGAAAATTTATCGCTTTATTTAGATCCGCCTTTTACGAGCGTCGTGCTACGAAATAATACACGTCGACCGGTGTAAAAAGAAAAGAAAGAAAGAAAGCAACATTACACGTCAATCGAATTAAAATTGAATTTATTTGTTAGGCGGAATTAAAAAACGCCGCGTCGTTTTGTGAACGACGGGATTTGCGACGCGGGGTGAAAAAAAACTCGGTCGAGAGAGAGAGAGAAAGAGAGAGAAATGTGTTTCATTTGGGGCGGCGTTTTGCGTGCGCTTAACGATGTCGGGGGTCGAGGGGAAAGAGAAAGAGAGAGAGGTGGCGGATAAATTTCACGAGAAAATGAAACTTCCTAATCAACGGTCGCGATCAACGCGCGTGATGGGCGAAACAGCAAGCGCGCGCGGGAAACGGCGCGCGATCGATCTTGCCCTATCTTATTCGCGCGCTCGCCAGCTCGCCGAGCCTCTCTCATGCATAACCATGAGCAATATGTGACATACATACAATACACACACGTAACGTCCCGGTTTTCTCCACGCCCCGCATATACGCGCGGAGAGGAAGGATCGTTAGCGCAAAGTACCGTGGAAAGGATATCCGTTCGGAAAAGGTCAAGAGTCTCCGTCGGAGCTGCGGCCTCTCTCTTTGTCCTAGCCCGGAAGTTATTTTCGCCGTTGAGAAGAGCATGCGCGATCAAAGAGAGATGCGCGAGACTTTTTTTTTCTCTCTCTCTCTCTCGCTTTCACCATGTCTCTTTCCTCGATGAAAAACCGCGTGCTCTCGCGACCCCCTCGACGTCCGAGCGAGCCGCGACTCGCTAATTAAACTTCCTGACGGGTGTCTTCGCGAGTTTTTCTCTTATAATAATCATCCTCATTATCGTCTTGTTTCAAGCGCGTAATATTTTCATGTTTGTGTGTCTGTTGATCTGCGATTATTGAGATTTTTTCGATCATTGCGAACGAAAGATCGGCGTGATATAAAATATTTTCCGATATATATAACTTCTCTCTATTTTCAAGAGAGAAGTTCGAAGCCTTTGAAAAGGATTCTACGGATTACGGTGTTGCAATAATTCGAATAAAGTAGATTAGTGTTTCTTGGTAGAAGCCACAGAGAGAGAGACAGAGAGAAAGAATCGTTTATTAACGGGAAAAAGATTAGCCTTCGAAAAATATCTCGCGCGTCTATTGGCGAGGAGGAGGAGAAGAAAACTTCCCAATCGGGGCGGGGCGCGATATGTGTGCACACATATTCTCCGGAGAGAGAGCACAGATATATTCGATTTCGAAAGACATTTTGAAAAGCAACAGATAAATATTTGCGAAAAAAAAAGCTCTCCAATGTGTGCGCGCTGGTTTCGCACACATAAAACCTGGTATCGCACAATTCGTTTCGTATTTCGATATCTCTTTGCGCACTGTGAAATAATCTAAAATCTTTATTATATCGTTGTCGTGTGTGTCCACTGTTTTTTTTTTTTTCCAGTTCGAGCGCTTGATTAAACTCTTGACTATCCTTTCTCGGTTTAACAATTAAACGTTCCGCTCTCATTAATATTACGAATTTATCGGAACCGCGATGTATCGCGCGCGCGATTAATCGTATGCGAAAGGAGTATGTTATCGAATCGTATTATATGCGAGGATATCGAAAATCGATAAACCCCGCATTACCATTTTTCATACGAGATGTGCATACACGACTTACATTATCATATATATGTGCGCATATATATATATGATATGTATCATCTTGTCAAGAGTAGTTTTTGCAATAAAATATGCATTACAAGTGTGTGTGTGTGTGTGTCGGACATTTCGAACAAAATTTGTTTCTCGTTTCGCGGTTTGTCACAGTCTTTGTCCGAGTCGCTCAAATCTCGATTGCGGGTGTACGTACGCGCGCGCGAGACAGAGAGAGAGAGATCGTATGAAATTTTCAGTTGCGCAATATCGCACGGTGGTGGGTTATCCCGGACGTGTCTAGGAATTCTGAGAAATTGAAGCGAAGCCTGTAAAAACATCGCGAATGTTTCGGCGTTGAAACTTTAACGCGCGCACACTCGACTTACTGAATTAAATGGTAAAACTTTGGAGGATTTGAATTTTTCTTCTCTCGCGATATAGAGAACGAGTTCGGACATCGTTCTTGCCGCTGTTGTTTTCCGCCGATTGTTTCTTATTTCGTGTATTGTATAATAAATAAATTCGCGCTGTAGCTCCGTCAGAAGTTCACGCGACGAGTCCTTAATTAAAACGCAGGACGATGCAAGCTGAATAATGAATATACTTTTAAGGAGATTACGCCACGAGCGTGGCGTTCTCGTTTCTGACATTTCCGTGCGTTATCCGACTGTATGTTTTTTTTTTTTTTTTTTTTTTTTTTTGAGTTTAAAGTGTACGTAACACGCCATTAAACAGATAATGCGCGACTCGCATCAGAGATGTAGTTTTTTTTTTTTTCTTAATTCGATATTCCTCAACATTCGTTCAATTATTTTATCTCTCGATATTGTTGACATTTTGTTTCTCAGAAACGTCGTTTCAATTGAATTAACGTCGCACATAAAGTTTCGCTTTATTTCCTCTTTTCTCTCTCTCTCTCTCGAAACAATCGCTGGTCGGCGTATCAATTTGCAAATTGCTGATTAATGTTTGTTTCTCCGATTCGCACATTGGCTTCGTCTCTCCCCCTCTCGATTCTGACCGTGTCGCGCTTCTATTCGCTCTTTATCCCCGCATCCTGCGTGCTCGAGTCGGGAATAATTGAAATTAATTACGTTCTGCCTCGTTCGTTCTTTCGTTCGCAGTCGTGCCGTAGAGGAGAGAGGAGAGCAGCTATTGTTCCTCGCGAAAGGGTGATTAATGTTTTTTCATCGTTGCGTTTAATTCCTCGGCGTAAGCGTAAACGCTCTTTGTCTTCTTCGACATGGATTAAGCTCTCGATCTCTCTCTCTGTATATATATATTTTTGTTTGTTCTTTTTCTCTTTCAAAATCGCACGCTGCATGCACCACCCACGTCTCTCAAACGCAAGAGCAATTGAAAAAAAGTTTAATAAAGATAGTTCGCTTTGTTTAATTCGTTTGAGGCGCTTTGCGTATTATTTCTGTTTTGTGCAAGCGCGGAAATCGATCCGCGATTCTCTTTGGCAATCGGAAAAACAAAATGTTGATTTATTACATCGCATGTAACGCTTCTCGCGGATTTAATTGGATGTAGCTGTTGTATTGCCAAACGTGTGTTTCGTCGATTCGCATTTAAAACACTTTACGCGATTTCGTCAAATCGAAATCACGCACTCGGGAGTAAATCGACGAGCCGCGCAATTTCAGAGCAGAGATCGCGAATATAATCCACATTAAATGGAATTTTGTAGCTCATGTGTACACAAGTACATGCGCACATACACACACACACACACACACACATATTTCATTCGCGCTCGTTTCTCTCAGTGTCTCCGAAAATGTCCGTGTGCAACTCGCTCGACATTTTACACCGCAATTCCGTACCGTTTCCGCGACAAAGTTCGTGCATTCGAAGAATACTTACCGCAGTTTAGTAGAGCGCTACGCGATCCCGTCACTCTGCTGCTAGCGCATTTATGTCGCACCGCAAGCCCGCACCGACTTGTGTATATATATATGCTGCCTCGAATAAACGAGAAAACTCTTATTCGAAGATATAGGGCGGCGAGAGCGAAACGATGCGCCGCGGCCGCTGAAACAAAAGAAAAAAAAAACGCCGAATCGGCGAAAGAGCGAGCCTTGCAAAGAGAAAGAGAGAGAAAGAGAAAAAAGGCGAGGAATTATGCCGGACAAAAATCCGCGCTGCCGGGATGGACAGCAACGCGAGAACAAAGATTTCCTCTCCGGCGAGATATCGTCCATCGGCATGTCCTTACGACCCAGCGGGAGCGCATCCTCCGGTGAGTAACAACTCCGCAAGGGCGAGTCTTGACTTACGCGCGAAATCTCTCACGAGACGGCATTCGCTAATTGCGTTGCATAATTCGTGTGCATCGACGTGTGTGTGTGTGTGTCACACATGCATAAGCTATGAATATCTGCGCGCGTCACATCCGCGCGAATAGGCGGAATGAACATTCCAACGCGAAAGTCCCGAAAAATTGTTCTTGTGCGAATTCGAAATTTGAATTTTTTTTAGCTTTTTGTGCGACTAATATTAATTTTGAAGTAACTTTGTGATTTCATTGTAGAAAATTTATTTATTTAGTGAGAGATAATTGAGAAAATTAATTTTTATCGGAACAATTAGACCATTTTTACATTTTACAATGTAATTGTTATATATTACGTTTTATTTTAGCTTAAGTAGGACACGTTATTTATTGAGGGAAATTTTGTAGTGAAGGTTTCAACCGTATCGTTGCTTGTGCAATCGTGTCTGTTGTCGCAATCGCGTTACGCAGTTGACTTCGATTCGTACAACTGCCGCAACAGTTTCCTCACGACGTGTCCGTTGGTGACGGCTTCCTTGCCGTGTCTGTGATCACGGGCGATACATTGCGTGAGTTGATTTCTCGCGTAAATGCACTCCTGAGGAACGAACAGGGGAGACGATTCGGCTGTGGCTAAACCGGTGCGCAATTGATTGAACAGATTCATGATAACGCATTCCTTCATCAGAACCTCGGAATCGGCCACTTTGCCGTCATCCGCGGTGCAGAGCCACAAGATATTGTCCAGCCAATCGTCCTCCCCGCGCTGCTCGGTCTTGTAACTGATGCCCAGATCTCGCAGCCACAGCGTCAACTGTAATGCAAATCGAAAAAAAAAAAAAAAATTGAAACTCGGAGAAATCGAGTCGCAACATTCGATTTCTTTTCTGTATTAAAGTCCTTCATCTATGCTCGTCGTTGATAACACGAGCGGAATCAGTTTCCGGTTTGATATTACGAGCGGCGATACTAGATGGAAATGTTACTTGTCTCTGCTCGGTTTTTGTTTTCTTTACATTTCATATTGCATCGGACATGTGCACGCGCGCGAGTCAAAATCTGAATTTCCAATCTGAATTATTGAAACTTTTGGCTCCCAATGCGGCGAACGATGCGATATTTTTTCGCGACAAAAGATCGAGTGCGCTCACCGTGCTGCGGCATCGAAAGGTCAGGGGATTCCCGTAAAAGCGAAGCTTCTCGAGACCCGTCATCGGCACGAGCTGGACCGGTTCCAGACACGTCAAACGGTTTCCTCGGAGATCGAGTCTCTTCAGACCTCGCAGTTTCTCAAAGACGGTGGGCTCGATCGACGCGACGTGATTGTACGAGAGATCCAATTGCTCGAGAGACGCCAGACCGACGAACCACTGATCCCTCACGGTCGTGATGTTGTTGTACGACAGACCGAGCTTCCTCAGATATCTCAGACCGTCGAAGGCGTAGCCGGAAATCTCTTTGATGCCGCAGTCGCACATGTTCAGAGAGATCAGATTCCCGCTGTATTTCAGAAACGCCCGTTCGGGAATGGTTTCTATCGACGATTGAAAGATCAGAATGTCGCTTGTGACGAACGAGCCGTGGGAAATCGTTTGCAAAGTCACGTTGAAACATTTCAAACGTTCGCTTCGTCCTGCGCATCAAATGTAAACTAGTGAAATTTTGCGAATTGCATGGAAACAAGACAAGAGCGTTAATATCACATGAGCGCTTACCGTCCTCGTGCTTAGTGACGGTGCACGTCGCGGTTGCGGCGTCTATGAGCGCGCAAATGCAAACAAGAACGACAAGCGAGGTCCTGCGGCGCATTTTGTTCGCGAGCGATTTTACGACTGACCATTCGTCGGATGCGTGTTAAAGCGAGTAACAAAGTTTCTCCGTGTATCGCAATCGACGCTTCCCGTTCTCCGTCCGATGATACCGCGTTATCGAGGAGACAATTGTTACGTAAATATCACATTTCGGATGTGTGTCGTGTATAGTTAATTAATCTCGAAGTCATTAATTAAGTGATATCTATTAATTCTTTATTTTTAAGATGCGACAAAAGATATATTGTCAAATATAAAAAAAAATTGCAAACTACAATACGTACATTTCAGACATTTGGGAATTGATATTTGGTAATCTTTAATTTTGAGAGTTGTTCAACATAGATGAAAGCTTAGCTAAATTATACGGAAATATTAAACAAACGTTATATTATAGCAAATATAAATTGTTAAATCTCCAAAATCGAAAAATGTACAATTAAACGCGATATAATTTTATAAAGTAATTACAGATTATATAAAACAGATTACATATTACCATAGCGTTAGAACAAACATGATTTTATACATTTCTATTTGCTCGTCAATTGAACTCTTCGTATTTTCTCTGTGCTCCGCCAACATTTATTATTGATTAGTGTTCGCAAGCAAATAATTTTATTTTTGCGTGCAAGCAGATGGTGTAAACGAAGTGAAAAGTAGTGAAAATGTATAATAAAAAATTGTTTTTCGCGCGAGATTCAGTTTTTGAGCTCTCGAAATTCGAAAACTTGGCATCGTATTCGGACAACTGCTAATCTCGTCTCGCGCATTACCATGTGCAGCAGTTATTAATATAATTAATTTAATATTGATTAAAAAACGAAAAAAACGTTTTTTTTTTTTAAACGAAAATGTACGTTTTATTAAGTTAATTAATAATAACTGTTATATCGCGGAATTTATTTGCGCCCGACGAGATTATCAGTAGTCAGTTAAGCGTAACACAAAAATTAATAAATACGATATGAATTCTTCAATTTTCTAAATCGATCTTCCCGAAAACTGAGCCTCTAGCTTGAAAAAAAAATTCAATTCTACACTTCGATATTTATTTCTGTACACAGTAACGTATTGTTAAATAGATCACTGAATGACTGCGTTTTCAGCAAAACGCAAATGTCGCGCAACCGTTAGTCTCTATGTTTTTCCTTTCATGTTGGTACTAAACGTTTCATTCCTATTGATAGAATCTTTCAGCAGTTGAAACGCATCGAAAAATAATTGTGCTTTTACCGAACGGCGTGGTCAACTTGTTTGCTTTCGAAAGATTTAAAGTGAGCAAATCGAATCGCCATTTACGAAGAGTTGCAATTGCGTCATCTCGGCGGTACCGAAAAGTCTTAAAGAAATTTCGCTGAAAATTGACTAAACTCCGCGCGACTGAAACGCAACTAGAAACGAGAAACGTGAGCGTCATTCGAGATTGCATAGAATCGAGTTGGGACACGAAACTCTAATTCTGCAGAAATAGTTTTTTCAGTTCAGACTAGCGACCGTGGGTAAAGGCCATTGGCAACAATAGCGTCTTATCCGAAGTGCGCGAATACATATCAGACAATAGTCGCGCTAAATTATTATTAATTCGCAGCTTAATTTCTTGTTAAAAATTTCACTTTATTTTTACTTATATGCGCACATTAGGAGCATGTTAAAAAATTTAAATTGTCAAAAAATCAAAGTCAAGACGTCGAGATCTCTCGTTGAAACTCGTCGTGACGCAGAATTGCATCTGAATTATTATCGGCTTAATTTCTCGTCAATTTTTTCCAGGTTCTTCACGACAGTTACCTTAAAAGGTAACTTGTCTTTACCGTCGTGTAGCTTACAATTTTCGTAGCATTGCAGTGACTGACTGTTCTTCCTGACGGCTCTTACATATTTCATATAAGCGTTGTTTGTTCTCTCATTTGTAGATGAAATCTCGATTATATTCGATCTGCAATTACATATAGAATTATTTATTGTATTTGTCTGACGAGAAAAAAAATTTTGCCTAATTGTAAGAAAACAAACGAAAATGAAAAACAAGAGTCACATTTGTGTGAAAGTTTTTAGAGGTTTTCGTTCTTCGAGATTCCGCAATTATGCGATCTCGCTTCAATCTACAAACGCGTCTAATATGTTTGGAATTACACAAAAAATTGTATTAATTAGTCTTACTAATTATCTGGTTATTTCCGTATTTCTGTGAGTCATGTTAAGTTCAAATATTTCGCGCAAGTAACTTCTCACCTCTAATTAATGATTTTGCTTAATGTAAAAATTTTCATTACCGATTGTATACCGAAGATGGACAAACATGTGCGATTTCTCGATGCGACATTAATTTGTCTGGGAACATTTACAAAGTTTATTTGTGAGAAATATACAAGAGGAGAGAAGAATGTTCTTTATATTTACATACGCGTTTTCCGTTGTGCTAAACACCGCGTGCTCGATAATGTCCCAGGTTGAAGGTTAAATGACACGAGGAGAAAAAATAATAATTGCAAGTGTAACGTACTGTGGTTCTGAATCTGCGATCGTGTAGTTTGGATTATCCTCGTCTATGTCATGATCTTCCAAATGATCGACGAGTGCTTGGGGGTGTCTAAAATTAACGATATCGCCGCAACATTTGCATATAGCCATGTGTACATATTCGGAAAATTGATCCAACACCCAAATCCGATCTGGGTCCATACTGATTCCAGAGTATTTATTGATTTTAACGTGATATCGAAGATTGTACCAATGATAATCCATAAAGTGACGATAGAGGTCCGACGTTCTCATACATCGAAAGTATATACCGCAATGCTTGCATCCTACCATTGCTTTCGCTTCCGTTTTTACGAAATAGTCCCACACCCACTCGTAATAGACCCAGTTGTAATTAAAGAAGGAACTCATTGCTTATTTGTCACAAATTTCGTAATCGAGAGAAAAGAAGCTTCTGTTCTGAGTCGAACACGCGTCGATGTTTCTTGCGGAACACACACACAACAAATGTCTATCTTTGAGAACGGCGTCGGAAAAATATCAAGAAAATGAATACGCTCTCAGTGCGAATGCGTGAACACGTTGTCGATCACGTGATCGATCTCACGCACCGGCGTAGGTTTCAACACCGGTTAGGGAAGGGCGTTAGAAATTTTTTTCCCTTGAAACTTGAAATATTTATCTTTCACACAGTTACAGTAATAATATGTACAATTTGTAAAACAAAAATGTATTTTACGTATATTGTACGCGTTTCTCTCTCAAATGTTTAACATGTATACAAGATGTAACTCATCAGTTTTCATTTTTTCCTCGGATTCTTATGACAGTGAAGTATATACGTGACTGTTATATCCATTGCGCATGTGCGAGATACATCTCGAAAAGTGTCTTTTCCGTTTTCCCGTAGACTGGAAAACGGAAAAGACACTTTCCGCATCGTCATGGCTGTTTACAGAGCCGTGAACACAAAAATCCGCCATGCCTTTCCGGAATAAGAACCAGAATCGAGAGATCGATCTATCGATATTGCGTGATTACTCTTCAAAATACAAACGTTTATTCAGAAGAAAATTTATTTTCTCTGATATTCGAACTTATTTTTTTTTATTTTTTTTTTTTTTTAATCTGATCGTCGTGTCTATTTGTTATCAAGCGTGTTTTGTTCTCTCTCGTGGACAGGTATCTCGACCCTCGCGAGCTGCGGCGAGGTCGACGCGCTGCCCGAGTTACCGGCGCAAGATGAGGAACGTCTGCAGCGTGCCGCGCGTCTGCTGCAGCAGAGACTGGTGCTACGTCAATGGTTGACAGACCACGGCCTACAGAATTATTATCAAAGGTGAGAACAAGATCAACAGGAGAGTGTCTCAAGAGAAGTCTCTCGCAGCATTGCCGACCGCTCGCAGCTCTCACAATAATTGTTATTACGTTATTTAAAAGCGTGAAAAAAAAATCGATTTCTCAGAAGAAAGCAGTTTTCCCTGCTGTTAATTATCTCGTGTTTTAATTGTGTGTATTCCGCTATTAAGTAAAGTTTAAAGTTGCCGACTTCAAGCGGCTCTTCTTCAGGTTGCGCACTTTCGAATAATGTATATTTTAAAGATTCGTACTTTGCCAGGCTGATGCAAATGGAGGTGATGTCCCTGGAGGACGTGTACTGGATGGAGGACAATGCGGTGCGAACGGCTCTTGGCAAGGATCTGCCGCGGTGGAAACAGGCCAGACAGACGTTGCCTATTTCAAAAGAGGATTTAGAAACCCTCAAGGCGGATCTGTGGAGCGCCGTCGTGAAGAACAGCCAACATCAAGACGCCTGGACATGGGGTATATACGCGAATTTTCGTCTTTGTCGCCTTTTTCCTTGCTCCAATCCCGTGGAAACAAAAATCCTTCTTTCGCGTCGTGAATTTGAACAGGCCTATAGTTAGACTTCGACTCCTACAAAACGTGCAAAAGAAATTCCCGTTTGCCGCGCGGCGTCTGTCTTTCCCAGAATAGCAAATGGAAAGAGTATGTGTGCGAAAATACGAAGTTCGTTCGGCTGAGGAAAGTAGCCAGAGTTGAAGATTAAAGCGATACACGTTTGAAGTATAAAATAAATCTCGAAAATCGACTTGCTTTGTTCTCCATCGTCGAATCAATATCGGTCTTTTTTTTTCTTTAACATTCAACGAGCGTTTCGAACACGCAAAGACGAAAAAACACTTTGTTCTATTTGCCAGGTGGTATGCTGGTGGTTTCCGTGTCGGTGGCGGGGCTGGTTACTCTGGCTGCTATGACGCAGCCCGCTCTGGCACCCGAAGCGAAACACTCTCTTCTGCAGTACGTCACAGGGAAATATTTATTGCCGAGTAACTGCCGCGTTCACTTCGAGTGGGAAGAGCCTCAGCTGGTCGGCGAAACGATGACTTTTACGGTCAAAGTGAGTGGATTGATCGCCGCTGCGACTCTCTTTTACACATTCATATAACAAATTACAAAAACTCTTAAAAGAAACAATTGTTTATACAACCGCACGATATGATGAACAACATGAAAAAAAAATACATTATAAAAATTAAGACAGTACAAGTATTTAGATCATGCGAATGTATTTATACACAGTTTTATCAACGCAACGGTCAGCCGTATCCGATATGTGACAAGGACAATTTGATCGTGGAGGTGACGCAGGCCACACGCAGAGTAGCCACTCTGATAGAACTGGGAGGCACCGACCCCTTAGCTGCGAATACCGCGGTAGTGAAGTTCACTGTTCGCCACGCGGGAAAGTATCGAATAGCTGTACTTATCGGATCGTGTCACGTACATGGTAGCCCTTTCCTGAAAAATTTCCTCCCCGGTATGTATTTGTATATCACGTTACAACGCCACAATGTGTAGAAAGATAAAAGCGGATGTCAACGTGACGAAAGCTCTTTCGTGATGTTTGGTTTAGCCGATGGCTTGTAAAACCAAAAAAAAATGTGATAGTGTGAGATTATAGTTTTTCGAAGTTTGTGCAATTTCGTCGCAGGTCCTCCAGACCCAAACAAGACGGTTTTCGTACGACAAAGTTCCACGGTCGTTTGCACAGCCGGAATACCGTACTGGATGACAATAGAACCACGTGACGAATACGACAATCTGTGCAAATTCGAGCGCGAGGATCAACAGAAGGCCGTGGAAGGCTATAATGTCAATATTACTCAGGTGAATGTCGCAAAAGCGCGCGAGTATCTCGTTCATTTTTCAATCTGATCGTTTTAACATACGTCGTTTGTAGATCGGTAGTGTAGTAGACAAAGAATCGGTGACGGAGCATTCGGACTGGAGCATTCGGCTCAACTATGATTCCGGAAGCGAGAGAATTCTCTTGAAAGTGAGCTTTCCGAAAGGCGGGTGTTATCACGCGACTGTCAGCCTGGCAGGACTGCAGTTGCATAATGGAGACTTTGATATTATCGTACTTGAGAGTATGCAGATATATTTGATTTGTACAGAAATTAGATCTCCTGTCATTCTATGTCGGTAAAATGCACATTTTCACATTTCGTGTGTCTCTTCTCACTGTTAGGTTCCGTCGCGAGAATGGTGTGCAATAACGTAGCGTCTAAAGATCCCGATATCTGTTACGTCGCCAAGCTGCTGGGCATGCAGGGAGAGAAGTTTACCAAGCCGAAGAAAGTCTTCTGCTTTATCTCGCCTAAGCAACTTACGATTAAGGAGTATTTGTTGAAATTCATTCCCAAAAGACTCGTGACATTTAGACTGTGTCCTTCGACTAAGGTGCGCAACGTCGAATACAAATTTTCACGCGCGTTACACTCGTAATCTTTCAATTGCTGTTGTTGTTACAGTTTCATTTTGAGAGTTCAACCAATCAGCACGAGGGCTATTATCCGTTCTCGATAGACGACGGATGTCAGCCACCCGTCGAATTGATATCGCTATATCGCGACATAATAGCCGCGACGTTCACGTTGTTTCTGTTGAAGAACATCGGTGGCAGCGAGACCTTCGCCGACAAGCAAGACTTTTTCTATCACGAGGTCCGTAAGCATCATCAGAAGCATTATCACGAGAAACTGTCGATAAAGGTGCAACGTGATAAACTTTTGGAATCGGTAAATACAAGAAACATGTTTGTAGTCGAGATAAAACGCCGTGTAAAAGTGTACACTAATTTTCTATTTTTTCCTTTCGCAAGTCTATGAAAGCTACCAAAGGGTTTTCCGTGAGCGATTGGTGTCGAAATTTTGAAATCACTTTTCAAGGCGAGCAGGGTATGTTTTATTTGTATTCTCGAAAATATATTCTTGTCGCAAAACCATCAATTTTCTCGTAACAAAATCTATCACTTAGGCATCGATTGGGGTGGCGTGCGACGTGAGTGGTTCGAATTGGTATGCGCCGCGCTGTTCGATCCGGGAAACGGTTTGTTCGCGTCCTTCGGCGAATCGCAACAAGCCCTGGTGCATCCAAATCCCAAACGGCCTCCGCATCTGAAATTGAAACATTACGAGTTCGCCGGACGTATCGTCGGCAAGTGTCTTTACGAATCGGCGCTCGGCGGGTCCTATCGTCAGTTGGTTCGCGCACGATTCACCAGATCGTTCCTTGCGCAAATTATAGGACTTAGAGTGCATTATAAGGTAACACGCTCGATTACCACTCTCTCTCTCTCCCTTTTTTCTTCTATTTTTTCAGTCAACATGTAATCTATTTTTCTGTGGGCATTAGTATTTCGAGCAGGACGATCCTGACTTGTATTTAAGTAAGGTGAAGTACATTCTCGAGAATGATGTCGAAGAAATGGAATTATACTTTACCGAAGAGGAATATGACAAGGGCGGTCAATTATTGAAGGTAAATCATTTTCGTTCTCTCGTGCGATTTTATGCGCGCACTTCTCAGATGCGATTAAGCGCGTTTTTCTCGCAGGTAGCGGAATTAATTCCCGGTGGTAGCAAGATTAAGGTAACCAATGAGACGAAACTTCGTTACCTGGATGCACTAGCTCAGCATCGACTCGCCAGTTCCATCCGTAACGAAATCGATCATTTTCTGCGCGGCCTCAACGAACTGATCCCCGATAATCTTCTAGGAATATTCGATGAGAACGAATTGGAGGTGCGTGTCGTCGGACTCCGATCGGATCCGGAATCTTTCTAATTTTTCACTTCTTTATCCCAGTTGCTTCTGTGCGGAACTGGCGAGTACAACGTCGCGGACTTGCGGGCCCATCACATAGCCAACGGCAGTTCTCCGGAATTTCTTCGAGTGTTGGACTGGTTCTGGACGGCGGTGAGCAATTTCACGCAGGAGGAGATGGCGCGATTGTTGCAATTCACGACGGGCTGCTCGCAATTGCCGCCCGGAGGATTTCAACAGCTGAGCCCGCGCTTTCAGATCACAGCCGCACCGACGTTTGCTAACTTACCTACAGCGCACACCTGGTATACACAAATGTCATGCTTCTTATAAGAATGTTATTCTATATCTCGCATTGTGTCGACGTTGAAATCGATTTTCAGTTTCAACCAACTCTGCTTGCCTGATTACGAGAGCTACGATCACTTCGAACGAGCGTTGCTGTTGGCGATCAGCGAAGGCACCGAGGGTTTCGGCATGATCTAGAGCGTTGAAAACCGTTGAAAAAATTTTTAGTCGAGTTTTATCTAGAACACTACTGATTACATTAATCCGATTATTCATTTTTTCCTCTGACAGTAAAAAATCAGGTCCTCTCTCGAAGATAGGTCACGAGTTTTTTTTTGTAGTGTAACTTCCGACTGTCAGCAAAGTCGAAAAGAGAGGCTAATAATTCTCGACCGCATGTTTTGATGTGTAGCCGATTTAAAACTTTTGGAATTACGTACAATTGTTTTTCGTTTTCGTTTTGACGTCAAAAGATTATGTGAGAAACGATTCACTCTCCCGAGACGAGACGTGAAGAAGGATGCAGTTTCTATGCCGCGTGGCGACGTTTTTATAATAAAAAAACAAAAAAAATAAAAAGAGAAACACGATGGATCCAGCAAAGAGCAATGTTGCCTCCGAACATCAGAATTGCTCAATACTATAATATTGTATCAAGATGTAGAGTAGCCGAAGTTACAAATAGGTATGTAAACGAGAACGTAAAAGAGGAATTAACGCGTTTTCTTCGAGAAACGACGGTGTAGCTAACGTCGCTGTATAATAACGTACGACGTAACTTAACAAATCAAAAAAAAAAAAAAAAAAGTATATAAACATTTTTCTTTCTCAGTAAACCGACATATACGTAAAGAGAGAAATCGATGCGTTTGATGAAAGGGGATCATTGATGAAAGTAGCATCGAACTAACGTTCCGTTTTATCAGTATTCCGTTTTGATATTGGTTGTGTTTACCGAGTAATACGTGCGCGGTGTGTGTGTGTGTGTACGATAATTTTCCGTATAATTTTAAGACAAACAATGAACAATGTATACTACTACAAACTGCGTATTAAAGCTTTATCTAGTCGTTTCTTTCGTTTTATAAATCCCGCTCACGATTACAGCACGGCAATTATAACACTGCGATACTTCCAGCGTCGAGAAGACGGCGGATAATGTAAGTTAATTAGCGCTCATCATGTAAAAAAAAAACAAAACGACGAGATGCATTGTTGCGGTTTATTTCTCATCGATGCAAAGTAAACAAAGTGAAACTTAGTCATAACAAAATACTGCGAGTCTCACATCTCTGATGTATACGTATTTGTTTAAGATGCATGTACTTAAAGTAGAGAAAAACTTATATAAATTATACGAAACGCGTAGCAATCGCCGTAGCAAGCAATTCGTTGCGAGAGAGAGAGAGCGAAACCAAAAGGCCAACAAATCGCAAACTTGTCGCAAACGCCTCGCAGTAGCAAAACCAACTAATCGTCAGATTATCTGCTCTGTATCAGATTAAAAAAAAAAAATAATAATAATAATAATACTGACGATAATTTATTTTTATCAGTTTATCAAATGTGTTTTATGCAAAAAGAATCTACAAAATACATAGATTACAAAACAGACACGTTAATATACCTATGTATTTATTCAATTCATGTACAAATCCCGCTGAGAAATATCGTTTGTCACAACAGTTGCATCTCTACAATTTATCAAAAAAAAAAAAAAACTTCTATAAATCGCAATAAAACCGCTCGTTTTGTTATCGCGAAATGTCAAACGCGTGCGTACAAATCTTCGCTCGAAAATTAAATATTGGCTCAAAAAAAAAGAAAAAAAAACTATTACAATGTGTGTCAAACGTGACGTAAAGGAAGGCGATGTTAATTTCTCTGCTGTCCTACTAGGCCTCTGTCATCCCTACATCTTCCCGTGCGCCACCGTTTTCCCGTGTAAGATCCTCTTCCTTGAGACCGAGGAGCATTCACGTCAACAATTCGACACGTTTCTTTCGACCAGAATTCGGCTCCGCTAAAGTTGCGATCGCGGTAAGCGATTTTTTTTTTTTATCTGCGTTTGATAAAATGTGTTTTTTCATTTCTCAATATAAGATATCTTGCGCGAATAACGTTCGATTAAAATACAGGATACCGACGAACGAAGCGGAAGAACGTTCCGTTGACTTGGATTAAGAAGAATGTTCGCGAGCTTAAAAAAATACTTACGGCGGCAACAACATAGCGGCGTTGGACAGAAACATGAAAGTTCGCAAAATTGACGCGCGCATAATGCTCCCGGCGATCTGCAGTATCCGATTGCTCCAACATCTCTCCTGAGACTGACGCACCAATCGATCCCTCAGCTCGGTCAGTTCCGTCCTAAAACACACGAAAGTTGCACAAGTCTCGACGTCAAAAGAAAACTATTTCTTTTTTCGTAAGTATTTTATTTTTCCCATACGGTCCCATCGGATCTCTTATAATTCAACTTTTCTCAAGAACTTCTCAAATCTTAAAAAATTGCTCTCCTATTGATCAATTCAGCACAGTAAAACCCAACTGTTACGCGCGCGTTAGACTCGCACAGAGCGGGAATGAAAAAGAAAATTAAAATATAGGAGAGTGTGAATTGTGAGAGATCCGGATCTGTGATCATAGATGCGTTACATCTGTGAGTTGTATTCCATTTCCATGCGGCGAAGTTCAGCCTCCCGATCGGCCAGTTTGTTCTCCAGAGAAATCAGGCGGAAGTTCGCGGCATCTCTCATACCCTCGCTCGCTTTCAAACGTATCTCCAAATTTTCCCTCTCCGTCTCCGTGGCTTGCAGCTCTCTGATTGCGTGTCAAAAAGTCGCGATTTGAGCACATCTCTCGAGTTTTCTAAAATTCCGAATTAGAAACGAGACTCTCGAGGGTATAAAATATGCAATACTTGGAGGTGCGCTGCAGCCGCTCTTGCGCGGACTCGGCGAGGGCCGTTTGCGCCTCTAATCGCAGCTGTAACTCCTCGACGGCGGATTCCGATTTTTCTGCTCTGGCGCCGCGTTCTGTCGCCAGAGCCTCGCTCGCCGAGACCTGAGGGTCCCCCCCCGAATATTTTCGTCGTAAATCTCAATGAGAAACGATTGGATGACGCGCGACAATTGACGATTCGCGCGAAGCGATGATTTGTGGTGTTTATAAATCGAGAGAAGTCACGCGCGCCGGTCGGTTGTTGAAACTTCGCGAGGAGCGCTCTCTCTTCCGACGTAATTTCCAAACTCGAACTTCTCTCTCTCTCTCTCTCTCTCTCTCTTCTTCTCGCGGAGTTGCGTGTCGCGATGTAAATACTTTGTGCGGCCGATAGCAATCACCCCGCAAGCGCAAGATAACATTGCTCGTGACATTTCGCACGACATGTCACACCGAATAAAAGTTAATATATAGAACAAGTAGTATCGATCCTTCTTTCCTGGTACGGAAGGAGTATTACGTGATATTGAGTCACCGGCGCGAAACGCGAAAGGAGTGACTCATCCGCAAGCTATACGCGTTACATTTCTCCCGCCGTGCATTGACCTGAACGGCTGCGTCTCGCAGGTGAATCTCCCGGGAGACTTGCAAACCGGTTCATTTAGTCGGGTCTTGCATTGAATTTAAGATCATCTTTTGATGCTTTTGTAGCCAATGAAACGACTCGTCAACGTCTTAAGATAAACTTAAGACGGAGGTGATTCACTCCGATCGACTTCTTCCGTCGCGCTGTTACTCCGTACATTCGCAAACTGAGTGAACACGTGAATTATACACGTGTCAAGCGACCACGTGAATTGCGCCACACAATTTTACACTAAAGGCTTGTTTTTATTGTGCCGGAAATCGAGATCTCGAACGGAGAGAAAAGACCGATTGATCGCATCGATCGATTTTTCTCGAATCGTTCGAACGCGACGGGGGAGGGAGAGGAGTCAATTTTCTTTTCATCCGAGCGAACTCGAGTCGATGATTTTCGGAGTCGTGAATGCGAGCCCTGAGGAAAGAAACACGCCGCGAGAGTTATACAGTTCCTACAAAAAAAAATCGTAACTAAACGTAGAGAAATACTGCAATGAGTCAACGAATCAAGTTTTCGGAAAGAACCAAGCAATATTTCGGCGAAGAGAAAACGTCTCTCGATCCTTGACCAAAAAATATTAATCGGGAACACGATTGCTTCGTTGGCAAATGCGATGGAAATGGGTTAGCGAACGATGTCATTTGGCACCCACAATCGCCGGAGATCCACGAAGGAATCGAGGAAAAGGGATGAAAAGAAGAGAGCGCGAGTGAGTCACCGATTCGTGGAACGTGTAGGGAGGTTCGTGCAGAAACTCGAGAGTTTACCTCTCGAGAGGGTGGGAAAAGAGGTCGCAGCCTCGCGAGTCTCTCCGTCGCGAATGAGTCACCGGCGCGCGTTATTCATTCATCGAGCGGATCGAACTCGGTAACGAAAACAAAACGCGTAAACCTTGTCCAGGAGAATCTTCTTGTCCTCTCGTAGTTTCAGAAGTTTCTCCCGGTCCTTGGCCATTTGCGCGTCGTACGCCTTGAGCTGATCCTGCGTGGTCAGGAGCTCGTTCTTCAGATTCCCTATGACGACCGATCGTTCCTGAGCCACGTCCTCAACGCGTTTCAGTTCGGCCTCGAGCTTCTCTTTGTCCTGCAAAGAAACAAAAATAAACAGAACAAAGTTCCATGTTGTCTTCGATCTCGTGTGACAGCTTTTTTTCCCGCCATCGACACAAAAAAAAAGAGAAAGAAAACAGAAAATATGTGATAATTGAAAATTGAAGCACATCGCGTACTCCACGACGATATCGCGCTGCGGGATGCAGAGTATTCTCCCGCCAAAATACTCGACCATGTGTATATGTCGACGAGAAACGCGCGCATTCTCGCGATCGACATCATCTCCGTAATTAGAAACACACCACTGAACTCCCTCGTTCGTTGGCCACGACGCGCGAGCGTTACTTGCGAGAAGCACTTGTTCGCTACGTCGCAGCGAAACGAAAGCAAAGGGACGTTTATTTTAATTTATATAATAAATATTAATGTTTTTTATTTTGTATAATATATTACGCGCATAATGTCTGGACAATGTTGTTCAAAGACTTTTGCATTTTATTGATTGACGTAAGATTGCGAATAATTTGTTGAATGTTAATTATATTGTTTCTGACTTGCGCATTGTCAGGGAATAAGACCCGAGTGGCAACAAACCGATCGCCGCGACGTACCAATCTGACGGCATCGCGCTCGCGCGTTACTTCCTCCAGCTGCGACTTCTCGCGGTGCAGCTCGCCGTTCAATCTGCCGACTCGCTCGTTCTCCGCGATCAGCAATCGGCGCAGGAACTCGATCTGAAGATGCAGGTGTTCCACCTGTTGCTCCAGCTGCGTGATCTCGGCGCGTCTACGTCGCCAGGCGTTCAGCACGAGCATGTGACACACCACGCTCGCCGCCTTGGCCGTCGGATCCACCGAGGATGCGGAAACGACGCTCTGCTCGGATCCCGAGGAGGGCACGGTGTCCGTCCACGAGCAATAGACGCTACCACCGTTCGCCAAGATGTCCTTCGATCTCTCGGCTATCTCTTCGGGGCGACTTACAGTCGAACCGCTCTCCGACCTGCAACAACATGCGTTCACGGGATTTAAAAGAGCTCTCGCAACTCGTGTTTAAAATTTATTTTCCTTCTTGCGCAGATTTTCTCTATGTTCCCGCGATATTCTCACTTGATATCGCCGATTTCGGGATCAGCCGCGGACAGGTCCATCATCGACAAGCTTTTCTTGCAGCGGGGAGTGCCGATGGCTAGAAAACCCGGCGGGCATCGATCAACGCAGCTTTTCGACGTCGGTTTTACGGGGCGACTAGTCATCGACAGTCCGATTGGCAGTCTGTAGGTACTTCTGGGTGTACGATGATCGACAACGCATCGGTAGGGGGTCGGTCGCGGATGGCATCTTACGGACACCGGAGCGCACGGTAGTCTACGTTGCACGCATCGGGGCAGCCTGGTATCCACCCTGGCGACGGCGGCCGGGCGAGAACTCGGATTTCGTTTCGACAGAGTGATCGTTTCTGGCATGTCGCTCGCGGCTAAACAAGACTGTTCTCGCATGCGATTGAAAATTGTTTGCGCGCATCTTTCGTCATGGGGACGGCGCACAAACGCGTTATCGGGAACAGCTGAATAATCGACATACGTACCAGGTGTGTCGATCGTAAAACAAAGCACAAGAAAATCTTTCTGAAAATTATTTATTTAATTATTAAATTTATTATTTATTTATTATTTAATACATCGTACACTTTGGTCTCTCTTCAAATTTTTTAATTCAGTAAATCTTTTCAACAAACGATCCCACATCGGGGATCGTCTTTGCATACACAACGACAAGTTGTGAACTACTGGAAGGTTTTTTATTGGCTCAAACGTTCGTTTCATTTCCTAAATATATACCGAGCAAAACTCGGAAAACAGAAAATTGTCGCGCACGCGCACATCTTATTTCATCGATAACTCAAAATCGACGACTCATCCGTTTGCCGACTTAGTTCGCCGTCTAGTGTGTACCGGTGTGTACAGTCTAGTCTATGTGATATATGTATACATTATTATAGCATACATCAGTGTACAATGTTATAATAACGTAGACATACGGAAACTTTGACAGCATTTTGTGCAACAGGTACGTCATGTTTCGTCATGTTACTTTTATCTCAAATAAATTTTAAAGAAAATCTATTTTTTTTTTTTTTTTTTTACACGAATTTATCTACTTTAGATCATTCGTGCACACAGAACTATCAAATGTGAGATAATTAACAAGTGACGCAATAAAGACTGTACAAAGACTTAAATTTACAAACAAAAATCTTCGTTAAAGAAAAAACTCAGAATATTATCTCAGAAAGTTCAAACCGAATATTATCTCAGAAACTAAAGGTAAACACACGATATTTCTTTTTTTCCCACGTGGTTTGTCCGAACAAGCGAGCCACGTTTTAACCTTTGTCTCTTCCCTTCTCTCGCGAGATAAATATTATTTATCACCGAAGAGAAATATTTTAGACAATTTTAAACACGACTCTCTCTCTCTCTCTCTCTCTCTCCCTCTCCCTCTCTCTCTTTCTTTCTGTGTGTGTGTGTGTGCGTGCGTGCGTGCGCGCGTGTGTAATGCAAATAAAGTTACATGTATATAATTACACTTGTAGATAAACAATGACTTCAAAAGACGAGATTAGAGCGTTAGTTAATAATGCGAAAATAGTTGTTAGAATTCTGGTACAACCACAGGCACTTTTTGTCAACGGAGAGAGCTTGATAGCTCCGATAGTGGGCGAGACTACTACGCCAATCTACGGCACATTACCTGTTATCCACGTGAGTTACTTTAAGTATAAAGGCCGATACTTATAGTCAAATCTCATATATTTGAGAATCGAGTTGGATTCGAGTTGGATTGGTCAATTCTCCGTTTGAGAGAATCTCTCGAATCAATTTTCTGGCTTTTCGTGAACTTAAGGCCGTGTCGCTACACACATTCGTTATGATATTTTCGCAGGTCGAAGGATGGGAAGATACCGTTAAGATAATTGTATCTTGCGTTACTCACAACCCGCCGTACAAATGTCATCCTTTTATACTAGTTGACCGACCTAATAAATGTAGATACGGTGTTTACACAGATTACTTACCAAAAGGGAAGAGCAAGTTTGCCGTTATGTCAGGTGTAGGCATTAAAATTTTGACAGAAGAATGTTTTGCACAATCTCTTCGAATACGCCGCTACTTAGATGCAAATCCCTTTGAACGTACGTATATTCTTGTTATCTACTCTTTGCTACTTTTTGAATTAATCTTATTACTCATGGAGAGCGTAATAATTGCCAGGTGACTGTAATCCGCTGCCAATGGAAGAGTGGAATAAACTGAGATTGTGTTTTCACGGATACGTAAAAACCCCGAGCAGTCTGCTGTTTGATATTCCTTTAAGACCTGTCATATCTAATCTTATAACTCTGGCGATAATAGGTATACAAATTACATTGTTGTATTTAATTTCTGATTAATTTTGTCTTAAGTTACGTGACGAGGATAAAAGAATAAAAATGTTTATGTTAAAAACAAATAAACCAAATGTAGAAACATTTTCAGATCGATACGGATCGCTCAAACCGGTGTCTCCGATTGTAGTCAGAAGTTATCTAACGCATGAGAAGAGCTCGGAAACAGGTTCTTCCTCAGTTGCTGCAAGGTAATTTATAATTCCGTTGTGAATGTTGAGACTTGTGAGGTATGAGATAGAAGAAATACGTAAGTTCTATCGTGTTTCTGTGTATTTCCCATTCAGTTCTGCCTCGGGGTCTGCGGTCCAGTGGGAAACACAACGGGAATCATTGGAACAGGAACTTCCGTCCTCGGCTGCCGCAGACAATAGCAGTGTGGCAATTTCAAGTTCGGATCAAGTTTTCACCACGAAAACATCGATCGACATGACTCTAAAGACGGACAATTTACTTCTTTATTATCACAAGAAGGGTAATTCTCAATATTTTTTGAAAACAAACAATTAGTTTTAAGAAAAATTCAAAAAAAAATATCTAGAAATTTACAAATCTTTCTCGTTTCATTTCTATTGCTTTTTTTTTTTTTTTTTTTTTTTTTTCTGATTCGGACTCAGACTGAAACTACTCAGTATTATTACCGTTTTAAGTTCTGTGATTATAATCTAATGTCACTTAGAGGGCAGAGTTTCTCGTTTCTTACGCCATCGAGATCTTCTCTCAATTCTTACATTTCACATGTATCCTCGACTTTGCGCGCACGCGTGAGATCATTGGGGCAAGTAGGGGGTCGGGTACTTACAATAAGATTGGCATATCTATGAGAGGTGAACAAAGAGATGAAACGATTGAAAATAAATGTGATGAGAAATTTGAAACACGAAACTCTGCCAATAACTGTTTAAAGAAATGCGTTTTTCTTTTTACTACACTTGACACATAATTGTTTATACGATATGTATAAACATTGTATTTTGTAAAGAATAAACTTTTGGCAACAATTCAACAACAAATTATTTTAAATTCAACCAACCATTGCCGTTTAATTTAATCATCCGTCAAAAAATTTTCACATATTTAGATTATGTTAATCTGTACGTGTGTGTTTGCGCATATTGATCTTCGTTTTATTAACATACCGCCTGTCTCTAATTATTAATAATTAATAATAATTACCTGATTAATAATTAATTAATACTGCGAAACTGCGATTATACTCGTGGATTTGTTAAATCGAATTTGTTGAATTACATCGATGATTTCTTTTCATCGCGGTAAAAATAATAATACGGTAAAATGGTATGATAAGATTACAATAAAATTCCCTACTCGAAAAGGTTAAAGGGAAAGGGAATATAGTGGGGAACGGAATATCTACATTCGCACACGCGCACTCTTGTTTTTCAAACCTGGAATCGTAAGAAATCAGTGGATCTCTCTATCCATCGATTTTCAGTTTTGTATAATCATCGGTGCGTAGTGGTTGATCGTTCAAGTCGAATGCAAAATCGTTTTACGTAAGAACGCAAAATACAACGAAAAACTGATTTCAACGTTTGATACGCACAAGAGGTACCGTTTTCTTAGGTAGTTTTTCTCTTAAATCTCAATAGATAGTCGGAAATTATATTTTTGCGAATATCTTTTGCGTAGTTTTTCTCGCTCGTATCGCGCAGAATCACGAAAAGGTAACGAACAAGTGCTCGGGAATGTAATAAAAGACTTCGAACTAGAAAAAAAAAAAAAAAAACTAAATAATATAAAATAAACTAAATAATATAAAACTGAATAATATAAAAAAGTATCACATTAATTATCGCAAGAAATCGAACACGTGAGTGTAATATAATTTTTCTCTCTCATTGTTTGACTCAACCACGTGTAGATAAATCTGTTTTAACCTTGGTCTCTACTTGAGATGCAAATATTGATTATTTGTCACTACCGAACAAGAGAAACACCTTGACACTTCGGATATTACGTGAGATTATTTCGTTTCGTCGTTCGGTAAAATCGCGACATACAAAATTTGTGTGAGTTACAAGATCGCGGAAATTTTCAGAGAAAGAAACTCCGCGATATATATATATATTGCAATATCGATCGGTGTAACTTTCCGATGCACACACGTAAGGCCACATGTGCAACTTTAATTACAGATAAGAATGACGAACGCTCCGCAAGTTCGAATTTTCGAACAGCCAGCTACACATCAAGTGTCCAGTTCAAAAGACTACAAACCGAATCTTTCGATTCACGGAGTTCATAGCTTGGGTAAAAGAAGAACATTTCCCGTTGTGGAAGTAAGTTACGAGGATGAGCTTCGAGTTCGCAATATCGCACGTGCTTCATTACATTTGCGCTGATATTTTCGCAGATTCGAGGATGGAAAGGTCCTCTTAAGGTAGTCGTGTCGTGCGTGACGAAGGATCCGCCGTACTACCCTCATCCTTTTCGACTGATCAATAATAAACGGTGCAAGAATGGTGTTTACGTGGAATTTCTTCCGGAAGGGGGTAGAAACAAGTACGTTATTTTGTCAAATGTCGCCATTCAAAATATAGAGCCAACGGACATCGCGAACTCTATCGAAGAGCGCAAGTATTTCAACGTGGATCCCTTTAAGAGTACGTACATATCTTAACAATTCCTGCTTCTCGAATTAATTAATTACAGAGATTGCAATTTTGTTGACAGCTGGCTTCGAACACACGTTGACGAACGAAGATCTATACTATTTGAGATTATGCGCTCACGTGTATTTACAAGACGCGCAGGAGGGCGTGTGCAATATCGCATTAGCACCCGTTATATCCAATTGCATGTTCGTCAGAGGTTTGTGCTTACTTATTTCGTCTTTTTTTTTCTCGCGAGAGAATCCTGTAACACGTATATAATAATTTACATTAATTCTTCGTTGTGTTTTGTTTTATGAGAAGAAGCCGTAAGAAAGGATCAATTTTATTCGACAGATGACTCAAGGTAAGGTGAATATTTAAATCAAAAGATAAACTGCTGTTTACTTGAAAACAAATGTGAGAAAGAAAAAATATAATTTTTATAACATGTTCTATTCCTCATCAGCTCGGAAGACGAAGAACTATTTATAGAACTAACAAAGCTAAAACACAGCATTGAAGATAGATTTCCTTCGCTACGTTTGACCGATTAGTTTTGATTGAAGAACAAAAATGTGAAAAAATTTTACAAATCTTTATACTCGATCCGTTTGTAATTTCTTCTTTTCAACTGCCAAGATGTTTTTGCAAGATTTATGCAAATTCATCATCATCATCATTCTGATTCAGAATAAGTCATCAGGTGTCATCATCAATTCGCGACTTGATGAAGCTCAACTGATTCTACCGATGTAACGTACGTTCGAGCATCATCGCTACATCTTGTAAATAACAAACTTTTTAAAGCGCTTCAACAATTACTTCAATTTGACCAACATCATTATGTTTTGTTTTGTTTTTTTTTTTCAATGTTCTTTTACGCGGGCATTTCTTTATACAGTGACAACTTTAAAAATCTTTGAATAAAATAAAAATTGTTAGCGCATTTTTCATCGCGCGAACAATTGAGAAATCGCGATTTGCGTTTCAGTCTGAGAAATTTTGACCGAATAAAGTGAAATTTACATAATACACAATCCAGAGAATGCAATTCCCCGTCTTTCTCTTTTCCCGATTTCACCATAACACGGCCAGATGATTCTGGTAGGAACGAGATTCCGGAGGAGCGATCAGGAAAAGTGTATCGTGTGTTCTGCGAAATCGCACACAGCGTTCGCTCAATCGAGCGCGGCTACATGCATGCATGCATACATACATAAACCTACCTACAGTACTCGGGAGAAGTTTCGAACGTGCCGCGCGTGTGCGAAATGTTTTTACTCTTCTTGTTTCCGATCCCTCGCCTGTTTCTCCACCACTGGTCTGGCTCTGGCATCGGTCGGTCAGTCAGTCGGTGAGTCAGTCATCGACGTCCATCTCTGCGAGCGTCGTATCTCGCTGGCTGGTGTTTACGTCATCGCGTTTGCCAGCCGAGCACACAAGTGTGCACCCGAGGCGCACAACAACGCAGTAAGACACACACGTACAAGCACACACGAGCGCGAGAAACACCGAGAGCACCGAGTGCTCGGTCGGTTGTAGTGCTGCTGCTGCTACTCGTGCGGGAACACGAAGCGGTTGTGATGAGATCGCGGGATCGCATGTAACACCGCGTAGCGGGAACATCTCTTCTCGGAGTTGGAGTTTCTCACGTTTCTGCTGAAGGACGGATCCTCTCGTTCGGCCGTCAGTCTCTCTTGCTTCGTTGATATTCTGCATCGCGGGAAACTTCTCTCGTGATAGAGAAACCTCGTCGAAACCTCCTGCTGCTGTTTCGTCATCGTCGTCGTCGTTGTCGTCGTCGTCTCGGAACAACAACGCGCCGCGCGAACACCGAGGGAGTATCTTAGCATGTTGATTCCATCAGCAGGCAAGTTTACCATCACGTTTTCTTTCTTTCTCCTCCTGTTTCTCTTTGGTCCCGCACGCGCACCACCCAGTCCGCTCTCTTTCCGTCTCTTTGCCATCACATTGTCCTACGATAGTTTAATTATAGATACACCGCCTGTACGGGCCTAGGCTCTCCCAAAATAATGATTGGATCAGCGTTGCATCCCTCCTCGCGTTCTTCTTTTTCTTCCCCCGGGACACTTGTGCGGCGGTGTTTCTGGATACAGGTTCGTTCCCCCACGTACGAACAGCTGTCGGTTTATAGAAGCCTGTACCTGGAAATCGCGCGTGTCCACTTTTCCAAGTTTCTCGCGCCTCAATATATTCCAATACGTGTTTTGCACGCTTTGATGTGATGTTCAGACTATCAGCAAGTGTGCTGTAAGATAACTAAAATACGAGCCCCATAAAGATATTCGAAAAAGATATGTAAGATATTTTAATGGGAATTATATGTCTCTTTCTCATAGAACCAAAAAATGATTTCAACACAGTGTTTAATAACTTTGAATTGTGAGAATTCAAGATGTCTTGTTTCTTTTGTGTGACTGACTGATTAAATTGTTATTTTTCAGATAGATGAGAGGTTCACTGTTAACTTGAATTAAATACAATCATGGCACAATACAATGGTATGAGCGATGGTAGCATTAATATAAGTGATATCAGTAAGTAGTAAAGCTTGTATATATATCTTTCTATACAAAGTGTAAAAACATACTTAAAACTACTTTACTATAACGAATATTGTGATTTCAGTTGAAGTTATACAAAATACAGATCCAGGTTCTATGCCACCCATAGCCATGGATGGACAGGAACATGTTCAACCATATGTTGAGATTTTGGAACAGCCAGCCAGCAAAGCACTGCGCTTTCGATATGAGTGCGAAGGCAGATCAGCTGGCAGTATCCCCGGTGTCAATAGCACACCAGAGAACAAAACGTTTCCTAGTATACGAGTAAGTGTTTATATTTAATTGCAGTTTGATTTTGTGTTTATTAAAATGCTTTATCGGCTTTAGTTTCTTGAAATTAAATAGCCTGCAAAGATTATAAGTTCTGTAACTTATTTCAAAACTTATTTCTCATAGATTGTAGGTTACAAAGGTCGAGCAATGGTGGTTGTGTCCTGCGTGACAAAAGACTCGCCGTACAGACCTCATCCCCACAATCTTGTTGGCAAAGAAGTATGCAAGCAGGGTATTTGTACAGTAGAAGTTCCGACGGGAAATATGGTTGTTACTTTCTCAAATTTGGGCATTCAGTGTGTAAAGAAGAAGGACATTGAGGAGGCACTCAGAGTTCGTCAGGATTTGAGAGTGGATCCCTTTCGAAGTACGTGTAATGATCACAACAGATTCCTTGCTGCGATTTGACGAAGAGCAATTATTTTATCGAAGATTTCAACTGTTGCAGCTGGTTTTGATCACAAGCGACACCCTACCAACATAGATCTCAATGCGGTGAGATTGTGTTTTCAAGTTTTCACAGAAGGTTCGCAGAAAGGAAAGTTCAACAGACCACTGCAGCCTGTTGTGTCCGATCCTATTTATGACAAAAGTAAGTGCGATTTATATTATACATTGCTCTATGGATTATTTAAACTTTTGTTTACAATATATAATACACGTTTTCAGAGGCAATGTCGGATCTTGTGATTTGCAAACTGAGCCATTGCAGCGCCTCTGTCGCTGGTGGCATGGATATGATATTACTGTGTGAAAAAGTCGCGAAAGAAGACATACAAGTGAGATTTTTCGAGGAAAGAGACGGACAGTTGGTCTGGGAAGGATACGGTGATTTTCAACCAACGCATGTACATAAACAGGTGATTAGTCAGTAATTGCATGTAAACACATTTCTTGTGTATTTGCAACGAACTTTGTTCTTTTTAGACCGCAATAGCGTTCAGGACGCCTAGCTATCGTACGCAGCAAGTGGAGCAACCGGTGCAGGTGCACATTCAGCTCAGAAGGCCGTCGGACGGTGTTACGAGCGAACCGCTGCCGTTTCAGATGTTGCCGCTAGGTACAGGTAGGCCTGCTTTCTGGTCTTTACGGAAAGCGTTTGCTAGGAAGAAGGCAGATTACGCTACGTTCAGTAAACTCTTGTCCACGGACAGTGTTCTTCTTGCGAATCCCAAGCTTTCTCGCAACATTGACGAATATAACAATAACGATCTGGACGCGAAAAAGTCAAACGGTAAAATCTCCGCGTTGCGCGCATTGAACGACTTGTACAATATGAAAAATCACTTGGACTTGTGTAACGGTGATTTAAAGACGATAACAAACTCCGCACAGAATCAGGTCGCAAAAAGTACCGATTTAAATTACCAAAGTAACGAGACGATAATGATTTCCGAGAAAAACGCCGAGAATAACAACGAGATTAACAAATTGTACACCGTTGATGCCGGTAATGCGGAGAATAACACGTTCGATGCGGTTTCTCGCGCGAAATCCGATGCGCAGAACGTCAGTACGTCCGCGACAAACGTATTAGACACCTCGCGAAATAGGTCCGATTGGTTCGACTATTCCGAAATAGGCAAATGGGTGCAAAAGGGACAAGAGTGTTTGAAGGAGAAGAGCAACGAGGCGGAGGTAAAAAACGAGACGGACGATGTCAGCAAGTCGTTCAACGAGTTTTTCTCGCAAGTGGCCGAGCTGGATCAGATCTACGCCGACACGCACGACAAACTGGTGCAAGCCGCCGCGGACAACAACGCGAATTCACAAATGATGGACATCGACGTTTGCGACAATCAGACATACACGAGTCTGCAAATGGCCATGAAGAATCCGATACAACTGTTTGATATAATCGACGACAGAAAGTACGAGGACGTGGCGGCCCCGAAACAAAGCGTAGAGGCGTCCATGGCTTCGCCGACGTTGGCGGCTAAGAGGGACGTGACGCAGGAGGCGGAGGAGAGATTGCCGCCGCTGCCTCCAAAGCGAATACGCAAGATGCCGTCGATGCCCGTGCTGCCGCGTCCCGCATCCGCTCAAACGCTCGTTGACTCTTCCTCCGAGGCGCCAAATAAAAATCTGCCGTCCTTACCCGGCACATTGCCGAAGCACGCCAAGCAGGGTTTATTTTCGAAGTTATTCGCGAAAAAGAACAAGAAGGACAAGGATTCGATACCGAATTTGAACAGAGACGATGACTCCTCTCTGAACATTTCGTACTCGCCGAAGAGTATTGGCCAGGATACCGCGCAACGTCCCAGTATGACGAGCGTAACGGGTGTCAAATCTCTCAAGCTAGACGATGACGATCAAACGCCACCGTACGCCGACGTGGATCTGACCGAAGCCGAGCATTACGCTCTGTACACCACCATGGCGCCGCACGCGACCGCCTCAGAATTCGACGAGATGTCTTTCTATTACAGTCTGGTTGAAGGCGGAAAGATATTGACGGAGGGAAAAGAAACCTAATCTGTTTGTTTAGCGATTTATATATTTGTTTATATACTGCCAAGTTGGAGAATAACTCAATATTTGTATACGAAAGGAATATTGTTTTGAAAGAAAGATTGCGTCTTGCGTCGCGGCGAGTCTTTTTATTGCTGTTAACTCTTGTTGTAAAAACGATTTTTCAGAGTTTTAACGTGAAACTCGCGTGACGATGAAAATGTGTTAAAAAACCAAAGATTTCTCTCGAGTCGTCACATAGAATGGATCGGATTCTTGCTGTAATATCGGTGCATTTAAGTGTGCGGATTTCTAGTCTAGTCAAGTCGCAGTTGTTATCCTTTGCTTGATGTTTTTTAATGGTTTTTACAAGTGATTGTTTTTAATATTCAGCATAATATCGTTATTTATTACCCAGTAATCTCTCGTTTCTAGTCAACTTGACAACATTGTTGTATTTTAGTATCTTACACGTATACAATATGTAACAACTACCACTATAATGATTTAATAATGTATGTTGCTTTTTATTATTCGTTGTTAAATTTTACATATATTACAAGTGTATGTAATTTGTTTTCTTTTTCTAGTGTTTTACATACACACACACACACACACAGACTCTCGAAAATGTGAACTGTTCTTAGCTCTAACTTTATTTAGATTTGATTCTCCCGTTTGTTGGCGTATTAAAGCAATTTGTGCGGTTCAAATATGCGAGGCCTTCTTCATTCGAAGACAATTTGTTGTTTAAGAGAATTCAGATGAGAATTCAGATTAATGTGCAATCATTTGTAGATGATCCCGATTCGTTAAGGCGAAAGAGACAAAAGCTTAGTAACAGCTCAAGCTCGATTCTTTTCAAACACGTAGCAGATTTCGATAAGCGTGAGTATACGTATGCAAAATTATTGTACATATTACCTTCTTCTCACAGCTTTGGAATTGGGAGACATCATTGTTATTCATCGGGATATATAATATGTCCGTATATTTGTCAAAACTCATTGCCATTTCGCATCACGTTTCTCACCATTGAGGGAATGTGTCGAGTTTAACTTCTCTTTTTCTACTTTGACATGCGCCTTCAATTTCTCTTCTGTCTGCTGTATAATCTGCAGTTCGCCACTAATATATTTCTTATATAGGCAAAAAGTCAAACTGGTATACGCTTATACGCATACATGGAACGAGAGGCCTTTTAATAGTGAAACCTGTGAGACTCTTGTACAGGCCTATTTAGACTTACACTTGTTAATTGTTATGACAAATTATAAATTGGTAAATTGGTGTAAGAATTTGAGAGAGTTTATACGTGTGAAAATAGTTCCAGCATTTGTACGAACGACAGTTTTTGAACGGTCACACTTCAATATTTTTGCATCTTGAAAAATATGAAAGTTTGAAAGAAAAAAAGTTTAAGCTTTGTAAATTATGTGCGCATATGATCTTGCTTCAGCAATTTCGACCTCGCACAAATATGTGCAATTATATGTGCAATTTTCGCAGCGAGGAGGAAAGTTTATTGAATATGTAAAATTTTACTACACTATTAAAAAAAAAAAAAAAGAATACGTGTATTTTTTACATATAGACGAGAAATCTTTTATATATATATGAAGACATTTGGAGTTTGTATTTGAAGACTTAGAGGGAGCAGTGAGCTTGTACATTTTTGAAATACGATAAGACATTGTATTTTTCTATTTACGGATATATATATACACGATAATGAGATGTCGAGAAGAGAACAATACACGCAATATCTCGAGATCTTTTTTATCAAAATGAAACTACGCTCCGTATAATAGTTATTTCTCTCTTTGCGCATAAGACTAACCGATTTGTAAGTAAGCAATGGTTGCAGCTCAAATTTTTGTAAAATGCAAGCGCGCTCTGCTCTTGTGCAAATGGTATATTTTATGAGACAGCAACGTGTGCATAGTACTGTGCAATTTTTAGCGTGGTACAATCAATACCGATGTGCAATATATATTTGTATATGGTCGTACAATTTTTATAAACTGCTTTCGCGCGCGTGAACAGACAAATACATATATATATATATTTACATATTGTACGAATTATGGTGTAATATATCCAAAATAATTTGAGAATAATACGTACACATGTGTAGTTATTTGATGATGAAAAGAAAACGAGTGTTTTTTATTTTCTCTGCTCCCACACACATCAATTTCAGATAAAAGTATGATACGTCAGATATTCAGGTACGATATGATGATGTTAATGTAGTGTGCAAATGATTTTTCTGATAATCTTAGAGATCAGAAGTGTGATGTGTAGATAATATAGAGAATAATTTTGTACGATTTTTTTCGATCAATTTTACAAATGTCCAACTGCATGTTGCGCAGGAACTCACGCTTCTTCATCGAGAACTTTCTCTCCTGCATGTTCCTTTTGCATGCTCTTACACCAGCATCTCTTTATCATATTGTGGGAAACTTTGTTCCATTTTAGTTTTGCTTCATTTTATTGATACGTACATCTTTAGATGCTTCTCTACATATTGCCGTTATTATAGATTCTACGAAGTCGCCTATTAACTTCAATATCGTCAAAGCTGAGCCAACCGGCCGGATATCACCGTATAGAGGTCCGAGCACGAGTACCGGAGGTTTTACTCTGCAGTCTGTGAGACAACAAACGCATCCCAACATGCAGACTCTAAGGTACATTAACAGTCCACTTGATAAGTCAATTTTAAAAACAAAAATTTTTTAACAGAGTTAAGTATACTTGAAGCAGAGCTTGCGCATCGTTTTCATTGTTTCAGATCTCAGATATCTCCCGGACGAACACCGTCCCCTATGGAATACAGTACTTACAACTCGTCTCTCGTACAGCAACAATATCAGCCAAACATTATCCAACCGATGATGCAACAATCAACCATGCCGGCGGCGGATGTTCTTCAATCGTTCTCGTACAGTTTGCAACCGGAACAGTCACAATTGCAATCAGAACCAAATTTATTGATGTTACATCGAGTTACGCCGGAAAATCAGAGAGAACCGTTGCAGCCAATAAACAACACTGGTAAATTACAATTCTCATATAAGTGTTTGTTGTAAAAAACCAATTTTTTTATTCTTACTGATATTGAACACTTTGATGCATAAATGTTTTAGATCCTGCACCGTCTCTGTTAGATATGGACAATCAGCAGTTCAATTTCGACTGGAATTCCGCGGAGCTTCTCGCGGATTTCGGAGCGAATCTGTCCGCAAATCTTTCGACCGGGCTATCTATCTCTGATTCCATACAAGTAAGTATAAGAGAAAGTGATTTACGTGCAAGTTTGTGCACTTGTTTGCTCATCAAATCACAACAAATCATTACAAATTTATTTTTGCTGACTTTAGCCCGATGCGAGCAATAACGAAGAGAGAAACAGCATGACCGAGCGTATTACGTGGATAAACCAGGAACTCACCGCTTTGAATAAAATATTTCCCCCTCGGGAAAACGACGAGTGAATTGAACTACCTACTTTGTTGTTGAATCGGTCTACAGCGAAGAGACACAGATCTCAACTGTGTAACTTGTACATCGTAATAACTGCTCTCTTCACTGCCTCGAACAAAATTGAGTTACATCGCAAAATAGAAGATTTTTAAAAACAACATATTTGGATTTATTTTCCAGAGAACTCGATTTATATATCTTTGTACGTGTATTTCTTACACACACGTGCTTTATATTACATGTGATGCGTTATCTCAACATGTGTGATGAGTGTGTGGGTTCGTATGTGTACACAAGTTAAAAAGAATACTCTTCTAAATTTCTTTATTGATTTGTACGTATGTTATGTATGTGTGTGCGCACGCTTGCTCGACAAGCGTCGGTAGAAACAACGCTATGGGATGTTGATATCTATTTAATCGCTACCGGAAACGGAACTCCATTATGGGATCTTGATATTTTACTTTTAGCTTATATAATGTATCACGTAATTACGCAACGCACATTTATATCAATTCATGAATCGTTCGTGTGATCAGATATATGACGAAGCTGACATTTAACTCTTGTTTTGAATATCACAGGTTGAAGCGCCGTTGTTAGTGCGATTCGAGATGAATTTTATACATTCGTATGTGACTGTGATCGAAGTTTATCTTGTATTTTTTTTTCTACGCGTATATATGTATATATATATAGATTATATATACTTTTTTGAGAGAAATGTCTATTTTGTGCAATCCGAAGAAACTGCATCTTCAAATTCTCTGCGAGAAAAGTAAGTTTGCAGGCAATACCGTGTGTACATATCAGAGTTAAATATTTTTATGCGCACTTTGTTACAATTTTCTAACGCTTGTTATTTTATCGTTTGCACAGTCATGTTTTGACAGAATATAGTATAGTTGTATATTTGCATAATATATATATATTAGATTGTTGTAGGGATGAAGTTTATTCGAAAAACACAAACGTATGACGAAGATATTAAAAACGTTGTTGACGTACTCAAAAGTTTAATCGAATGTTCCGTCCAGGTATATTTCTCATATGTATTTCTCTTCAAAAATTTCTTATTTAAGTACACGTAAGAAAAAGGAAAAACATATATATACATATAATATATATACGTAAAATCTACCAAATAATATTCATCGATGAACAAAATCTGTTGTTACCATATTATATTATATACAAGTGACATTTTATTTAGCGGACTTCACATTATTGTTGCAAAATGACATTGTTTTAATATAAATATATATATATATGTATTTTTACAGACCTCAGGTAATTTATTATATATCATATCGTGCACAGAATATGTTACAGAGAACAATTTTTGTTTTGTCTTAAATCTAAGAAACTATACTTTATAATCTGCCATATACTCATGTGTAAATAAAATCTTGTTATAAATATATATATGTATATAAAGGTGTTTGGCTCTTAACAATTATATATATATTTCGTGTGAACTTTTTATTTTATTGTTACGTATACAGTATATACGTATTCATGCATAATATCTGTGTATATATATATATATATAAAAATTGTTTTCTTGATGTGATATTGTATAGACAAGACCTCAGGATGGAACTTCATGCACAGTAGAAAATAAAAACTAGTAAAACGATACGCATTGATCCTTTGTTTAGCGTTTCGTGTACCGCTCTGCGAGCAGTCAACATCCTGTTTAAAGAGAGATACAACGGAAGTGCATATTTACAGTTATGATTATATATTTACATAACATCGATCGATAAGTGATATAGTCTCCCTATGTTTAGCGTGAAAAAGTCGGCAGTGAACGCTCGGATTAATTTCACGTAAAAAATGTAATAGCTTATACATATACATGTACAGGGCGTTATAATTCTCATATAAATACTACATACTTTACAATCTTCTTCTTTCAGACGGGCGTCCGCAGATTGCACAAATGTATTCGCAAAGAGATGGCAATACATTATGCAATTATATTCACTTTATATATATATATATTATATATATATAAATATATATATAAGATATATGTATAACGTATGAACGGGGAAGAAATATGTCGCTTCACATACTT
This sequence comes from Pseudomyrmex flavicornis, assembly GCA_014825475.1. Taxonomy (NCBI): domain Eukaryota; kingdom Metazoa; phylum Arthropoda; class Insecta; order Hymenoptera; family Formicidae; genus Pseudomyrmex; species Pseudomyrmex flavicornis. The sequence continues at coordinate 93,119 of QVNW01001074.1, forward strand.
ACATGTGAAGAATAAAAAAACATTGATGTTGTTTTTCAAAATGTATTTACTTAAAAATACAATGAAAGTTTCAGTTCTGATGGAATGAAGAAATATATAGTTTGTGGTGTGTCGGTTACTGTTTTTTTTGTTTTTTTTTTTTTTACGTTGAAATAGATGAGATGCGATGGTATCCTGTACAAAAGTAGCTTGAACAAGATTTATGAACACACAAACCAAATTCTCTTAGCCTAGGATGTTTGTATATAACGTGTACTCGTGTGTGAAACACATGTCATTTTTGTTTACCAGATTTGTTTTTTCTTTTTTTTTATTATTTTTGTTTTATATCTTAAACTTCTTTTTTTTTATGCTTACCTAACAAACGTAGGGATGTAACGGTATGTGGGCGATCAGCCTGATTGATTGTAAAGACCCGTTAGCATCAGCAACTTGAATTATCCGAATCGTGTCAAGTACTCGAGCGCGAGGAAGAGCATCGTCACTCCACCTTGGGCTTTGGCGCAGTACAAAACACAAGTCTTTCTCATGGAAACTCATGAGCGTTGCCAACGGGGCTCGGGCATTTTGTGTATATTCAATAAAATTAAATGGACCTATGCTCTTATATGTATAATATAGTAATGCTATGAACGCTAAAGTACCGATTTTTTTGTTTCAGGCACCTGTACTTTAAGATAGTTCTTTGTCAACTTGTCATCGTCAAGTTACTATCTTGAAGTGAACACGTGTGAATATAGCAGCAGATTGCGTATAAAACCGTAGATTAACAGAGACTGCCGGAGATGGTGTGTCATCAATCTATATGCATCATCATCATCATCATCACCAACGAATTCGAGTTTGATGGTACTGAAAAGATTTTTTTTCATAAGTATCAATATGTCAAGCGGTCCAACTCTTCCCCCCTTCCCCCATCTCCTTGGTTTCCATTTAGTAGGATTTTAGTACGTGAGAATAGAGCAGCCTTTACACACACTGCCATCTCCTCATCATAATCCTCAGACATTAAACCCATCTTCACTACTTACGAGAACGAATTTATTTTCTCTGATCTAACTGCGTTTTATTTAACTATCTCATTCGAAAATATTTGTACATTAAAACGGGACATCTTTCCGCAGTCAAATTAGCTTTACCTTTATTTATTATGCTGCTATGGTACAATGGTATAACCGCAATGTCTCGTCACCCTTTTATCTAACAGTCTCCCGAAAAATAAGTAGCGGTATGGACATGCCAATCGCAATGATTCACCGACTCTTGCACAAAGAGTCTGTTGCTTTATTTAACTCAGATCCGTGGATCATCATCATCATCATTATCATCATCATTATTATTATTAAATGTCATCAAAGATTAAAATCTGATACTAAATCCAGCTAGTACATAATTCAATTATCATTAAGATCGCTACATACAAAAATCAGAATAAATACCAACTCATTCTGCGACAGCCAAAGAATCATTGCTACAAGTAGCCCACAATGAAGTCGAGATAAAAACACGATATACATAAAAGATAATATACTCGATTTTACGCTCAATTAAGAGAACAACAGGGAAAGTACTTATTACATAATCGTCGCAATTATAGGTAATTCTAATTTTCCTTTTCTTTTTTGTAATTTCGCGTCATATACGGCAGTTCTGAGTTATCAAAGAAACGTGTGTATATATATATTTATATATCTCCAAGATTAAACGTAAAATTCTTATGGTCTACAAAAAGAAATGATACAATTGAAAAAAATCGAGAAGGGTTTTTTTTTTTAATGGGGCCCTTACACTTCACAAGTTGACTATTTAATGCTCCCCGTTCCCTTATCTATTTCCCAAGCCTAAACAACCTCTCTGCATTATATTTACGTTACATAATAGTATCGTTAATAATAAAATGTTTCTTATCTTTTAACTTTATACATACTATGTATACTTATTATGCGGTATTAGTCACATTACTCATCCACACTACCTGACGCGAACGTTGCATTAAATCTTAATTCCTGTCACTATACCAAACAGGAGCACGAAGCGATATTACATCTATTATATAATTCTTTTTTTTTTTTAGATTTCTTTTTTTTTTTAACGTACATTGAATGCCGAGAGATGTCCATTCACATGCCTATTTACTTTATTTATATATGCCGTATATGTTACGTATGAATTGTTTAATTCTGTTCGATCAGGCCTCGCGCTCCTGTGAAGACACTGCAATTACACATTTTTTTTTTTTTTTTTTTTTTTTTTCGTCGAACTACAAACGTAAATTTGATTTTTAAATGTAAAAAAATCACCTTCAAATTTTACACTATTTAAATATATAAGTTTTTTTTTATATCTTAAATAAGTTTTCGTTATAAAATTTTTAAGACGAAAAAGCCAGATGGCAAATACCAGTTACTAGGTGGTTCGGATAAAACAATAAATTCGTCTTGGGAATCGTGCGAATGAATAAACGATCCAAATACGAGATAATTCAGATTTACCAATTGAGTCCACAGGACGAATATATAGTTATCATTCAAACTACCTAACAGCATTTGGTGGCGGCTAAGACGAACCAGAATTGCGAAGAGCCAAGACAAAAGGTGAAAAAATGCATTTTTCTACACCTAATATATATCAGCCCACCACAATTCTGGTGAGATGGTAATTTTTAGTAGGTCGGAAGAGAGAGGATAGTAACTGTACTGGATGGTAAAATCCAGTAATGCGGATCGGGCACGATGGATATTCAACACTTGTTACCAACCACTCAATATGAGAGTAAGTTCGCTGAGTTTTCCGAAAATTGACGATGATGTCGTCACACGTGCCTAACGCCTCCCTTAGTTACATATTTCTCCCCCTTCTTTTATTATGCGTCTTCCTCTTCGTCTTCACCTTCTACCTCACCTTCCGCGTCGTCGTCTTCCTCGTCTGCAATAGCGTAACAAACGTTGCAACGAATGTTCTCGTTGGAGAAATTAAAAAGAACAAAAAGCAATTGAGAAAATCGCTTCATCTACCTTCGCCTTCTTCCAAGTCCTCCTCTCCCTCTGGAATATCGTCGTCCTCATCGTCTTCTTCTCCATCACCGTCTGCCTCTTCCTCCTCCTCAATCTCTTCTTCAATTTCCTCTTCTTCTACTTCACCATCCCCATTCTCCTCTTTCTTTGCTTTCTTTGGTTCGTCAACTTTTTCCTGTAACATGAAAAAACTTGAATTTTATATCTGTCTTTCGGTAGTTTTATAAATATGTACGTTGTACATTGTTGTAAAAACAGTAGATTTATTGTCAATTACGTATGTGTGTTTCTATAAAGAGCACAAATTTATATTCGGCATCGCATCCATTCTTAGTCAACCGAAGAGGGATGTCCCCCCTTCTTTTTTAGCGTCAAAAAGCACAAAGAGAAAGAAAGAAAATTCAGTGCCGCCGGCAGCGGCGGGGGAGACGACTGTAACAAGGACAGAGAAAAGCGTGTCGAGACCGGCGAGAAGAGGACGAGATCCCTTCCCGCCAAGAAATACGGTGGCGAGAAAAGGTAAGGTGGTGGGGAACTTTCCCTACCCGCTAAAATACGGTGTGTGGGACAGGAAAAGGGAAATGGCGGAGGGAGCCCCGCGCGTCTACCGAGCGGACCAGCAGTGCCAAAATCATGAAGAACAGGTAGTAGAATATACCGCCAACTTGACCGATAAAAATGTTTAATTTAGCCATGTTAAGTACATACTATACATATGTGTCGAGCTTTGCGGAGGATAAGAGTGGAACACGTTTATACATTGTACAAAAAGAAAAAAAAACACGATGAAGCTCTCGGTCGACAGAAACGATTGACGCGGGAATCTACGAACGCCCACTCCAACCTGTGTGCAACCTTAATTCTTGCGAGAGTTGTACAACTATGTCCTTGATCCAGTCTTAATAGTCCGTAATATATCGGCCTTAACGCAATAAGCATCATAGTTTATCGATTTCGGAGGAAGGAAAGTGGGCGGCAGAGTTCGCTCCGAGAAACGCCGTTGCTTTTCGTGATCTTCTAGGAATTGTAAGAGAAAAATTACGTGAGCTAGAAGCGGAGTTTTTGTTTCGTAGAGAGGAGAGTACACGCTTCACAATGATGTAGAACGACATTCAAAATGTGTTCCGGCGTCACTACGTTTTAAACGGTGACGAGAAAGAACCACGTCGGTAACGCCGGACTTCCACGGCCATACGGCATTGCTGGCCCGATCATCATGGTGGTAGTGGTGGCGGCAGCTGCCTGGCGTAATCGTACACGCGCCGCGTGCAGTATCGGCGGCTACGAGAGAGAGCAAGCAGCTTTGGATGCGCGCGCGTAGCCACATCGGCCAATCGGAAGCGGCGCGAACCGGCGACACGCGGTGGGACGACCGCGGTGATTGGCAGATGACGGAACCGCACACGTTGGCGGGGAGAACGCATTCGCGCTGCGTACAATTCGCAGAGAAAGACAGAACCCGGGAGAGAGAGAAAGAGAGAGAAGAGCACTTCCCCGTAGGGGGAAGATAAGGGAGGAAGATACCGAAGCGGCGTGCCAAGTGTCGTGCAACGCGAAGCCTTCGGAATAAGAGTACAAATCTAAACTAAAGAGAGACTCGACCGTTCCACGAGAGACGACCGATATCACGTGGCGTCATCGAACACGAGAAGGGAAATTCACCGCGCTTGAAGAACACGCTCGACACCGATTGCGTCGAGGCCGTAATCACTAGCGGCGATCGAGTAACAATAAATACTGGAAATAAAAGCGTAGCAGGCGAGCGCGGCAATTTTGCTTCCATGATGGCTAAGTGTCTGTCCGACGAGCAAGGCATTTCAATGCTTTATCGACGCGTTACACTTTTACCCTTTCCTTTTCTCACCTCGGAGTAATCGCGCGTTGCCTTGTTCTACATGAAATCGACCTGTTGCGATTAAACTCTATGGATTTACCGACTGTGTCTTTCTGCTCGATCGAGACGAGCTGACGCGCGCGCGTTACTTCGAATTCACGCGTATATACACGCTCTCTTTCTCTCTCTCTGTTGCTCATTCATCGGCCGCTCCGCTCAGCTTGGCTTCTTCTCGATACGATTGACAGTCGCATGTATTCGATCGACGACGACGCCGCCGCCACTGCTTTATTCCCGCGTGATTACCTATCTGCTCATTCCCAATCACGAGGTCTTGCCAGATAACCCAATGTTCATAACCTATCGCGTAAACTTGGGGTCTTGTAGAAGAAACTTCTTCGTCAGATCGACACGATGAAACACTCATTACGTAATTGCTTTACATGACGCTCGCGAATCGCACATCGGTGGATTATCACAAGTGTCTCCGTGAACGTGATATCGTTCTGAAACGATTCCTTTTTTCTTGTTCCTCCAAACAGATTCTTTTTTTATCGCTTTTTTCTTATCTAGATAACAGGAGGGGAAAAAATAATCAATTAGTCACGAGGCGCGTAGCGTCTAATTAAGATGGATAAGTAAGGCGATAGAAAGATAGAGAGAAGGAGAAGGAGAAAGAGAGAGAGAGAGAGAGAGAAAAGTTCGAAGCTCATGAGACCTGATGATAACCATTAAATGCAGTAAGTTATTTCTGGCTGGCGGCACATCGATCTACAACTGCGTTATCCGATCGACGCGACGCCTTTTCCCGCCTTCTATCTCTCTCTTTCTCGGAGCACACCGGCCGCAAACACGCTCGAATCGCAAACCTCCTAGTATCGATACCCTCGCGAGCGACAGGCAGGTTATTTTCAAAGGACAGTTACGCGAGCTGTGACACTCTCTTTCCCGTGTATATCCGAACGTGATCCTCTCCGCCGTCGGTGTTTCTCGCTCGAGCTTCCCGCCTTTTTCCGCTTTAAGAAGATACCAATCGCGCATATGCACTGTAACCAAGGAAAGAGTGAGAGAAAAAAAGGGAAGGGAAAAAGGACGCCTGAAACTCAACATTTTTATTCGTTCTCTCTTTTTCCAGACACTTCTTTGCCTGGTCCTCGCGTAATGGCACACACACTTGAGTGTGTAAACCACTGCCAACATGTGAATGATATTTTTACTACCGCATTACGCGCTCTCGTGGCGTCGGAAGATTTTCTCGTAATGCGTAATAAATTTTATTTCTCTTTCATTCTCTCTCTCTCTTTCTCGTCTTCTTCGCTCGCGATTTAGCGAATTGATAATCGGGGAGAGACCGCGGACATAAATAAGAACGCGGTGATCCGGTGTCGTGCGTGCGTGCCGTGTGTGCATGCGTGCGCGCTCGGACCCTTCCACGTGATGCGCCAAGATGCCGACGGAACGGGCAACGAATGTCGGATTTCCGCCGGCGAGATTTTGCCTTACGCGGTTGAAAACGTAGAAGAGATTCGCACGGTAAATTATTGGCTAAAAATAAAAGCCTATCGACGACGCGCCCCTGAACGGCGGCACCGCCGCGATTTAAGATGAAAAATCGCGGCGCAACGATGTTTTCTCGAAGGTTCGTATAGTTTAACGCGCGCTTGTAGCCGCGCGCGCGATCACCACAGCCGCGAAAAGAACAGGGAGGCAGGAGAGAAGTACACCGGGTATATAACGCACGGCGTTGCTGCTAGCTGCGCAAGTGGGGTATCTTCGACGAAAAGATAGAAAGAGAAAGAGCGAGTCGTCGTCGTCACTACATCGGCGCTGTAAGAGATGGAAAAAGGAGCAAGATAGACAAACGAGGGAGAGAGCGAGAGAGAAAGGGAGAAGTGAGAGAAAAGAAAAAGGTCTTCGTCGTGGTGTTTGTGCACACAAATATCGGTAAACAATTTCAGGGCAACGTGTCGATCTTGAAATAAATATGCGTCGGTCTCCAATCGATTGTCCGTCGTATTAACGCCTATAGCAAATTATCGATCAATTACAGCAAAAAGAGAGCGCGTACATGTGTATGCGTGCGTGGGAGCGTGAAGGAAAGAGAAAGGGAGAGAGAAAAGGACGGAGTGACAGAGAGAGAGAGGGAGAAAGAGACGTGATGAACGCGGGCTTGGTTTCGGCCGCCATAATGGAAACCGACATGAACACGGACGACAGCAATAGCAGCGACCGCTGTGCCGGAGTGGTGATCGGAAAAATGCGCGGGACGTCTGCTTTTCCGGATCACAAGGCCTGACATCGACACGCAAAAATGGCGTCGCGATCGGCGAGACATGCCGAGCGTAACAAGACGACGTATATGTATAAAAAAAGAGCCGAGGCAAATGTGCGGCACATGGCGCATGGCTGAAAAGCCGCGAGAAGTCAACTTTGCCGGACACGAAGAGAAACACACATACATGCGAGAATGACGGACGCGGAAAAATCTTTTCGGCAGAAATCTTTGACTCTTTCTCTGTCTCTATCCCTCTTCTATTCTCATCGTTCTTGTTCTCGTTCCCTCTCCCTCTCTCTCTCTCTCTCCCGCCCTTCTGCGCGCATAAACGACATAAGACTGGCGTTACCTCGAAATTTCATCACAAAATACGCGGTAATTATAGTCGATTCCGGTAGGAGTCGTCATTGCCATCATTATCATCATCGTCAGCCATAGAACAAGTACGAGTGAACGGCAGAGAGACAGAGAGGGGGAGAAGAGACTCGTCGTCGCGCGCTCGTTACTCTCACAAACACACAATGGCGTCGTTTGCGCGCTCAACGCGCTTCTGAACGAACAAAAAAAACAATAAAAAATAATTAAAAAAAAAAGCACTACGCGCGTCGTGAAAGAGATGTTGATCTGCACGCGCGTGTCCGATCGAGCGTATTCGACTGCACTCGGTGCCGCTCGCTCCGAAATATGGAGTCCCCGCTGAGGAACGCCGGCCGGCGCGGCGTTCTCTCCGCGCTACGCCACGCCATGCCGTGCCGTGCCATGCCGTGGTCGTGCCGTCGGCGCGAACCGGGAGCAAAGCCACGCGTTTCGGATGATGCGCTTCTCGCGATGTCACAACGAAAGAGAGACAGAGACAGACGCACGGCGAGAGACGCGACGAAGCAGGGCGGGAAAATCCGTATTGACGGGAGTCACGAGCTACCGCGCAGCGATTATACGAGGATCACAAGGAACGCGTCAACGAAGATCGGACTCTAGGTCTCAGATCGTTTGCACGGCGGCGTGGCGCGCTCCGCGTCGAACACGCTTCTCGTATATATATATATATATATATATATCGTATTGTCGTCTCGATGTAAACTAGGACGGCGTATCGACGATGACGATGACGATGACGACGACGACGACAACGACGACGATATTCTGTCGTTCCGCGGCAAAACAGCGAGGAATAAAGATTTGACCTGTATATAAAATGGAGGCTCTCTACAAGACCGCGGCGATTGAATAAAAACTTGGAGGAGTTACTCACCTCAAGCGTTCCGGATGGCCTTTTGATTGCGGCTTTGATGTCGCATTTCGCGTCCGCGGATGCCTTGTCGTTTTCGGTTGCCTTCTCCACAGCGACCTCGTTGTTTTCCTTGGTACTCATGGTTGTACGAGTTGTTACGACCGTGCGTGCGCGACAATCCCGGTAAACTCGGCTACGCGACTCGAACTGAACTCGCCTCGAAAGGGTAATACGAAAGAGCGGCTACGGCAGCAGCAGCAGCGGCGGCAGCGGCGGCGGCGGCGGCGGCGTTGGCGGCGGCGGCGGCGGCTGCGAGCGTGTACGCGATACGGGACCACGAGTAAGTATCCTTTCGCGACGTCTGTTTCCGCCGGAATGCTCGAGAGAGCAGAGCGTCGTCAGGCGAAGACCCTAGGGGCCGTGAGGGAGAGGAAGAACGAGAGGGGGGAGGATCGAGAGAGATAGGAGAAGCGTGGTGAGAGACGAGAGGAAAGGGGAGCGGCGAGTCGAACCAGTCAGGAGTGGAGCGTGTGGCGGACGACTGTGGCGCGAATAGCGTAAAGCGGACTACTACCGGATTCTCGGCTCCGCTCCTAGCACCACGTCCGCCGACCCGGCTTTGTTCAAAAATGAAGATGGCGCGGGTTTGAAACTCGATAAATCCCTGATTGGCCGGCGTCGGTGCGGCTTTTACACCGATGTTACCGCGTGCAATCGTCGATTTTACAGCTGGGTATGACATTCCATGACCTCGCGATGATTTTTCGCATTCATTGCGCTCGCCCCGAGTGCGAATAAAATTAAAACTCGCGGAGGACGAGGGGTTCGAGAGTTCGTGGCCCGACCGCGCCGTCCGGTTCGAGGCTACGTCGCTCGATTTAAACGCGCCTCGAAGCCACGAATCGCACGTGGACTCTTCGAAATATTCGATTCTATATATACATGGTGCTTAATTCTTTGAAAAATTTATCACGGTCGTAATTTTCCCCGGATAAGTTAATCGATCGATTAAGCGTTTACCGTGATTGATCAATTAGGCCGATTTATTAATGAGACTGGTCCCCCGATCCAATTAACAAAATATCAACCGGGCAAAGTTGATAAGAGATAGTCAACCTGGTTCTAAATATTTTCGAACGTACGTGTTTTATATCATTTAACAGGAGCGACCTAAATATAAATATATAAATAGGTTAGGTTATATATAATACAGATTGTCTTCCGATATTGTCTGAAAATCTACAGTTCACGTCACGTGTACTATAGATTTTCAGATATTGACAGTCGCAAACTTTAAATCACGCGCACGTGGCAGTCGAAATTCGAGATATAATTTCTGTCCTTCGTCTCATCGAAACACCTTTTATCCGCCTTCGAGCAACAATGTGTTCGTTCGCGGTAATATTGCATAGGTTCCAATCTCGCAAGAATAAGGAGAATTTTTAATTCGCCGTCAGTAAACTCTTATTGTTAATTGCGCAACGATATGTATCAGCAATCGTGCATAATGAAACAAAGAAATTTTCCAGACTTTCATCTTTAAACCAAGCGTCTTATATATATATATATATATATATTACGTATATATACATGTATGCGTGTGTGTGATATCACATACAGATGTGCATGTCATGTAGAGGCACTACGTACTGGCCAATTAGACGCACATATTGCTTATTTTTTTGCGTAGGATTGTTTGGAAGTAATATTGTTGGGCTAAATTTGTCGTAAAATTGCCCGCTCATTTTTATTTGCCCGCTTAACGCGCACAAAGCGAATAACAAAGAGCGTTTTAACGCGAGATCGCGTTTATTGATTGGGATATGTTATATACCGATTTTGACGCCAGTTGTATTTAATGGCGTAAATATCCAATTGCGTTTTCTAGATGACCTAACAAACGTCCGACATGGATGTCGACCGATGTTTTTCTCACTCGTAGTGATGGTAGTGGTGGCAATATGTGTTCGTACGCGATTGGGAGAATCGTAGTACGATACGATATCGTCGTAGTATTAATATTCATGCACACGGACGGGCGCAAAAAATCATATTCAAGGTTTCTGAATTTTGTTGCAACACACGCGGACGCGCGCGCAGGCGTCAGTTTTCACAGACGCGCGCTGTCGGTTTCCGGTGATTCCGGTTACTTGTCTTTCCTTTCAAGAAGCTCAAGATGGTAGGTTGCAATTGAATTGTTTGCGCAATTCTGTATCCGTCAACATTTTGAGAATCGTTATTGCGAGGGAAAAAATGTAAAATCGACACTTGTGTTTGAGAAACAGCGCGATTTCTTGTGAAAATTTCATTGTACAATGTGCAATGGTCTGTGCTACAGAGAGACATAACCTCTTTGTGCGGCACACAACTATGTTTTGATCTGATGTAATGATCGACGTGACGATTTATTTATTAAATAAATTTCTCAAGTTAGTCAAATGTGAATGTCGCGTTTCCCTCGGAAATAATTTGTGTTGTTGTTCAGCAAAGAGTATGATGTAAGATATCTTTAAGACACACATTGTTCTCTTGTTAGGTTAACGTGCCGAAGCAGAGACGTACCTTTTGCAAAAAATGCAAGGTACACAAGACTCACAAAGTGACGCAATACAAAAAGAGTAAGGAGAGACATGCCTCGCAGGGCAGAAGACGTTACGACCGCAAACAACAAGGTTTTGGTGGTCAAACAAAGCCTATCTTCAGAAAGAAGGTAAGAGAGAGAGAATACATGTGCTTTTTAGTATCAGATTATTCTAAAATATTCCAACAGACAAGAATAAAATAATTTATGCTCTCTTGATTGAATATATTTGATTGCATGTCATAGGCGAAAACAACTAAAAAGATTGTGTTGAGGATGGAGTGTACAGAATGTAAATACAGAAAGCAGATCCCACTGAAGAGATGCAAGCACTTCGAACTGGGTGGTGACAAAAAGAGGAAGGTCAGTTGTTTGAACAACACTTATACATTAGAAAATATTCTCTTTGAAATATATATAGAAAGCTGAATTTTGAATCAACTAACAAAATACCATTTATTTTCAGGGTCAAATGATTCAGTTCTAGTTGTTCATTCAAACACACACATTCTGTATTTAATAAGAAATAAAAATAAATCCTATAGGAATTACTATATTTTTATTTCAATGATTTGTATTTTATAATGTGAAAAATGTCCAACACACATGCCTCGAACAAATAATATTGAACTCTTAGTATCTATTCGTCCTGATTCTCACCTTGATTGTTTGACGATTGTGGAATAGGAACTGTCTGTTGTGGATTGCTAATGAAGTAACAAAGATAACTAAAGTTATTTAAATATTGTTTTTTCACGATGCGAGTAGATATGTCAGAAGTTTATCTTGATGGATATCACAGTAAGTATTCAGACATTTAACGTCGTGTATTAGCAATGTTGCATGTGTGTATATCTATGTGTCATCAATTTTAACTAAAAGATTCTCACTTACTCTAATATAGATGCATCCAGTCCTTCCTGTTCCATCTTCAGTTTAACCGCTTGTCTCGGTACTCCAAAGTGTAACATTTTAAAGTACTTTTCATAGCGAGGATCTTTAGCTACAGACTGTGCATTCTTTTCCTCTTCTTTAAGCTCTATCTCACCGTTATCCAATTCTTCCACTTTGCTCACTTCTGTGTCTTCTAATTTATTTGTGTTATTCTCATCAACATTATTTGTCTCTTTGTCTTTGTCTTGTTCTAAACCAGGTATAGAGGACAACTATATACGGAAGCAAAACAAAATATATCTTTAATACATTCTGAAAGACGTGAAACTCCAAGTGCTCAATATGTTTCGCTAGAAAAGATTTTTTATTATATACATTTGGACATACACTCACAAAACGTACCCGCGATTCTAATATCTCTAACGACGCTTCTAACTTTTGCAACTTATTTTCGAACTCGAACAGTCTCTCTTCGCAGGACAATGCGAACTTGTTCAGAAACGTGACTGTGTGAGTGATAAAGTGATTGATGAAGGAGACCGTTCGCTTCTGGTTGATCGGCGGTACCTAAAATACAAATTTGTTTTTCAGAGATGCGATTGTCGCGTCATCTCAAGCATATATTTTTATATCTATCTCTTTCTCGACACGGGCGTTTTGTCGCGTACAAATTAAAATTCCATCGACACCTTTGCGTAATCTATCGTCGGCTCGATTATCGGTATCTTGTAGTCACTCATCGTGCGTCGAGATACGAGTTGATCCCCGATTTTTTTTTCTCATTTATTTATCCGATAAGCTGTCGACACCTGTCACTGGGAAAAACATCTCGGCTCACTGCGCATCGGACGTCGAAATCGCATCTCGAAGGTGCTTCAGATCGATCTGATAAACATCGAACTGCGTGAGCCACGCTCGTCGAGGAATTTAAATCTGCCTTGCCGATGGAACTATCAAAGCAGAAATAAAAATAAGATTTTCTCTTTCTCTTTCTTACGTAATTTTGCAAAAGGATTCAGGGGTCGAGACTGACTGTAGATTGACACGATCAGCAATACGAATCTTAATTTATGGCCAAAAACAAAAAAAATCAACGCGGATAAACATGCGTGCACGTTTAAATGTGTGCAAAAAAAAACGAATCCGCGTTAAGTATGCGAGTTCGTGTTTTTGGGACCGCTTCTCCGTTTCTCTCTGCCCGGAGAGCGAATATACAAATTAGATATCGCAAGTCTAATTAATATACATGTTTGATCGCAAGTGTATTGCGAAGAGAAATCGCGTAAGAAAGTTTACATTTTCCCTCGAGCTTCGATACTGCTTTTTTCGCGAGTTTGCTCTTTCTCTTCTTTTTTTCCTGTGTACAAACTTACGTATGTATTTTTTATACATTTAATACAGCAAACACACACACACGCGCGATCGCACGCCGTACAACCTGCGATTTTTTATCTGCGAATGTGCGAGTTATTCGTTTTCGAGTGGACACGCGAGGTGCGTGACAGCTGAATATAGAACAGGCTTTTGCCTGCGTGTTGGTCCGCACTGTCAGCCGTTCGGTCGAAACCGGAGAGCGGAGAGAGGTTAAGTTTCTTGGATGGGAGACGTTCAGCTGTAGCGGAACTGCCCGCGCGAGTGCATCTGCGTCAGAAACCGGGAAACGACTGCATGGAGATTTCGTGAGAGGCGCGAGTATTTTTTCCTTGAAAACATGGATCTGCCGCCGAGTCTGGAAACGGTTTACGAGGCCGTGTGCACTTTATATAGCAATTCAAATCCGGCCCAGTCAGGAAAAGCGTCATTATGGCTAGGAGAATTGCAAAAATCGGTGAGGCTTTTATTTCTCTTAAATTCAACGTTTTCTACGTGCGAACGTTTGAACGTTGTTGTGCACAACGATGCGAGCTTCCCGGTCTTCCGAAAATTACTTATTTAACCTTAAAAGAAACGCTGATATCAGCGTTCAATAAATTAATTTTGCATATTTATTATCACGTCGCGGACATGTTAAATTGGCTTACGAAGCAATTACGCACTCAACATGCTGAGTAAAGTTCCTTAAAGGTCATTGAAGTAGCAGTTACGATGTACACACAACGTGTTCTTCAACCATATAAAAGCGTACAAATTTTCACAATAAAGAGACAATTTTGTAAATTTGTTTGTTTTTTGTACAGGTATACGCGTGGAGGATAGCTGACGAAATGTTACACGAGAAACGTAACATAGAATCCTGTTACTTTGCTGCGCAAACAATGCGCACTAAAATCCAACAATCTTTTCACGAATTACCCCAAGAATCCCATGTGTCGCTGAGAAATTCACTGATGGAACATATATCGCAGATCGACGAGCACACCAATTCTGCCATTGCTACACAGGTTTTGCTCTTATATATACTTTTGAACAAGTTCGCTTTTTTTAAATAATCTAATTCCTGTCTTTTTTTTACAGTTATGCCTGGCACTGGCAGATTTGGCCTTGCAAATGCCCTCCTGGCAAAAACCAGTAATGGATTTAATTAACAGATTTGGACCAAACTCAACAACTGTATGGGCACTACTAGAAATAATGACAGTACTTCCAGAAGAGGTGAACTCAAGATCACTTAGGTAATTTATTTAATACTTTTGAACACATCGTGTGTAAAGCGACTATAGTCTGCAGAAAATAAATGTCATTTCTGTTTTTGTGAAGATTGGGGGCTAATCACAGACAGCATATACTAAATGAATTCAATGCCTGTGCAGACCATGTGATAGAATTTCTAGTACGTACACTGTTGTATCTAACAAACTTTTTTCTATTTGATGTGTTCGCGTACGTGCAATATAAAAAAAAAAAAAAAAAAACGTCCGTGTATTATTTTAACGTCAGTTATTCAATATGTTTCATATGTAGTGTAATTGCAGAAATTGTGCCTGACAAGAAACAGCGATAGTATACAAATCCAAAATACTATTTTCCGATGTTTTACCAGTTGGGTAATTGTTCACGCAATACCGCTCGAAGCTGTGCCATCTAGCGATGTGGTTGCTTATGCTTTGCAAGTAAGTTGCTTGAAAAATTTGTCAGCAGTTCTCATGGGAAAAAATATTTTTTTTTTCTTGTGTCTTACGGAGAACAATTTTACTTTTCAGATACTCGGCAACGACATGGCCAATTCGCAGCTACACGAGACCGCTACCGATTGCATCTGTGTGATCTTACAGGTGCTGGGCGAAGAGACGAATGAGAAACGCGACAACGAGCTGAGCGTGCAGTTGCAGCAATTGCAACTGTGCCTCTTCACGAGTGTAAAGAACTTGGAGCCACCGTATCATTTGTCTGTAGCGCACGAGGATATGGAGAAGTAAAATATCTAGTCTAGTTTGGGTGTGTTTGTACATTTTATTCTGGGTGCGGGACAAAAAACTTGGTTATTTAAAAATATTGCAGATCTGTGAATTACTGTCGAATGTTCACCGAATTGGCCGAGGCCTTCTTGGAAACGATGGTAACCGGTTGCGAAGGCGGGAAGCAACATTACTCCGTCGAAATTTTAGATCTCGTTCTCACTTGCGTCGGTCATCACGATTACGAGGTACCGATGCAACTGCTTTCCTCTATTTTGCGTCGTTGAAATTAAAAAAAAATAACGTTGACGATTGTTTTTTCTGTCATAAGGTTGCACAGATAACTTTTAATCTGTGGTATCGGCTTTCTGAGATACTTTATCACAAAAATAGCGATGATCTTACCGCTGTGTTTCGGCCGCATATCGAGAGACTGATTAACGCCCTCCGCAGACATTGCCAGAAGGAACCTGATCACGTCAGTGTTTACCATTTTTATTGCATAAGTAATATACTGTTTCACGAGAAAACCGATGTTGACACAAGACTCGTATAATATTGATAGGTGGGTCTTGTGGAGGAAGGTGGCGGAGGAGAGGAATTTGTAGACTTCCGAAACCGCGTCTCGGAATTGATAAAAGATGTGGTGTTTGTGGTCGGAAGCAGCCACTGCTTCCGACAAATGTTCTCGTCGCTCATTGAAGGACCCGGACTAGACGGCCAGCCTCGAGATCCGCCCACGTGGGACGTGACTGAAGCTGCGCTTTTTATTATGCAAGCAGTCGCGAAAAACATACTACCGTACGTTTCCTTCCATGTATATTGCAAAAAAATACTTAAAATTGTTTAAGTAACAAAAAGCTCTTCATGCAACAGAGAGGAAAACGACGTAGTTCCGAAAGTGGTGGAGGCCATTCTCAATCTGCCCGAGAACACCCACATAGCAGTACGTTATACAAGTATTCTCTTATTGGGCGAACTATGCGAATGGATAGAAAAGCATCCGCAATCATTACGTAAGACCGGTTGAACGTTTTGTTGTCAAACTTGATCGCACATTTTAATGGTGTTCTAATGTTTATTTGATTTATTTTAGAACCAGTGTTGAATTTTCTATTGGCGTGTTTAAGCAAAAAAGGTTTAGGAAGTGCTGCCTCGGGCGCGCTGCTGAGCATATGTGCGGCCTGCCCGTACATGGTGTCGCACTTTTCTGGACTTCTGCAAATAGCACGTTCCCTCACCGATTTCGAGATCAGTAACGACGCGGCTGTCAGCCTGTTGAAAGGTACTCTGTATCTTTTGTATGGACTGTATTATTTATTTTTGTTTTCGCGCGCGATAACAGAACAAAATGAAAAAAAAACAAAAAAAAAAAAAAAAACGCTGTATATGTGTCGTGACAGGAATATCGGTAGTCTTGGCGAGATTGCCGTACGAAGAACTCACCCCGGCAATGAGAGAATTGTGCTATCTTCAAGGAAGTCCTCTGTTGACGCTTTCCCGTCAATTAGTTCCGTACCAGAGAGGATCAATGATCGACCCTGTGGTATGGCTAGATAGATTAGCTGTTATATTTAAGCACACTCGTCTTCAGATCGACGATCTTAATAAACCTCACCCTTGTCAGAGTGTGCTGACTGAAGTGAGTATAACCTCGGAAATAAGAAGCTTTTTGTGACACGCTGATTCTATTGACGTCCGAATTGTTTGTATAGGTATGGCCAGTGTTGTCCGGCATCTTGGAGACATATCAGAAAGACGCGAGAGTTATAGAAAGATGTTGCCGTTGCATACGTTTTGCAGTACGCTGCGTAGGTCAACACTCTGCCCATTTGCTCGAGCCGATCATAAAACGGGTATCAATTTTTTTAGATAAAACATATTGTCATATAGTTTTATTTAATATGTCATAGTTTGTCTTTCTTTTTTTTTCCCACACAGATTGTGCCATTATACACGGCGCACAAACACAGTTGTTTCTTGTACGTCGGTTCAATATTGGTAGATGAATGCGCGGTCGACTCGGAGTGCATATGGAATCTAGTAAACATGTTGCAAGCTCTTATCTATCCAGCTTTCGCTCTTCTTGAACAAGAAGACGGTTTGAAAAATCATCCCGACACGGTCGACGATCTATTCAGGCTATGTGCCAGGTATTACATGTTAATTACGCAATGATACTATCGTCTTTTTTTTATTAATGGAATAATGTCTGACGTTTTTTCTATGTGTAATAGGTTTGTTCAAAGGGCTCCTATTCCTTTATTACATTCTTCTGTCATTGGGAGCATAGTAGATTGCGCTATTTTAGCTTGCAGTTTAGATCACAGGGACGCCAATAGTTCAGTAATGAAATTCTTCTACGATCTTTTGCATTGCGGTCGCAGTTACAAGGTAATTTTGCAATCTCAACGCATGCGCGTAAAGTCATATTGCTAACAAAATAGTTTATTTTGCATTTAGGATAGCTCGGATTACACGATGCGACAACAACTGATAAAAAATATACTGCAAGGAAAGGGCCAGATATTGGTCACAAAGTTGCTGCACGCGGCGGTATTTGAGTTGTCTTCCTACATGCTGTCTGACGTAGCAGACGTCATCATAGAACTCACTCGGACTGATACAGAGGTAAGATTCCGTTTGCGTTCTATTATTTGTGTTGTATAAGTTTGCGCGTATATAAAACACACTTTTATATCTTTCACCAGCAAATGTCAAAGTGGCTGGAAGAAGCTATTAAAACAATGCCGTCGCAAAATGCGGGCGGAGCTCCTACGGCCACGCCCGAACAGCTACTCGAATTTCATAACACGGTCACAAGGTATTTATCGACATACAGTTACGGATTTATTTACAAATGACATTTACATCTTTATTTTGTTTCCTACATGTAGGTCAGATTCACCGAAAGACGTCACACACGCTCTACGAGATTTCGCGCGTCTGTATCGTTGATATGCTTTAATGTATATTTTACATTTAGTAAATTCTCCCTTTCCTCTTCTCAAAACAAACCTCCCCCTTCCCCAAAATGAAACAATTATGCATTTTTGCTAAAACATCTTCCAACGAATTTCGATCATAGAGACTACAATATTGCGCGAGCGAACGGTGCTCGAAGGTAGCAAAGTGTCGTGACACGATGATTCTCGGTGCGATAAAACTATTGAAAAAAAATTCCAAGATAATGATTTGACACGATTATTATTTATCATCATGTTCGCAAAGTATACTGAATAAAAGTGTTATTGTTTACACTAAAATTAGTATTTGTACGTCTTTATATGATAATTTTTTTAATAGTTCTTTTGTCAATTTTATACCAGTATATATACACAGTATCATCTGCGAGCTGTACGGACACATTTATTTGTGCGTGTGAACAAATATGGATTTAATAATGTTAAATAATGTTTAATCGATATCAGTGTACAATAATCTTCTTTAGGAACAATTGTTTTTAGACAAAAACTTTTATATACTTTGCCAACAGACGTCATAAATAATAAACGTGCAGAAACTATGATGTGCATTGGTTTACTCATGTGTAAACTCTTTTGGACTGAGTTCTTACATTTATGTGTAAAATATCCCGCATTGACTCTGAAGAAAAAATTGTATATTTGTATGTTTCTTTTTTTTTTTTTTTTTTTTAACTCTGGTCTCTTAATGTTTCGACATGGTTACACATTTACAATAAATATAAAAAAGGCATTGACAAAATTTTCATTGAGTATCTGTAACGGACATTTGTTTCAATCAACTTGAAAGACGATATAGTCAATTCAAGGACGTGCACATGTGCATTGTGTGATGGTCTCTCATTGATAATATAAATCTCTCACTCTTTTCAAACATTTTATCTAACTTCAATGAAGACTAAACTTGAATAAAAACCGGAGTTGTAATTAATCACGGACATACTCGCCATTAGTTTCTTTAATTAACGTTACAAGACATTTATATACATATTACACACATTTTTTAAAGTGAATAATCCACAATCGTATACATTAAAATAATATTAAAAATTGTTTTAAATTTACTTGAGACTATTTTAATTGTTTCAAATTTGTATACCATTAGCTTTTCGTTCTGTTACAGTATTATGTTTGTTTGAAGAAATTTTTCTTCACACGGAATTTGCAAGGAATGTAATTACTTTTTTTTTAAAGATGTACGTGCGCGCAGCGCGTAGTAAAATATAAGAAATTTGTACGACTTTTTCCATGTTTACATATACATATAAAAAGAAAAGTATGTGCCACGCGAAGTATATACTTTAGATATATGTGTAATGTATAATACCTAACGGATGTGACAGCAACGTGCGTCTTGACGCGTTTATTGCAAATAATGCGTCAAGGACGGCGCGATCGCGCGTGTCGCTCGTTCGTCCCGTAAATAAGTATATATATAAAAAAAAAAAAAAAAAAAAAAAAAAAAAAAACTATAATTTTACGCTGTGAATCTCTAACATCTGATTGTACAAATGATGATGATTTACATACGAGATATCGCTTCTTCTTCTCGAAAGAAAGTGATTGTGTATAAAGAACAATATCTCTTAGATAGGGAGTATGTAAGGAACAACTAGAGAAACACAATTTGTAATGTATCATATATTAAACTACACACACGCGTAACAATACATCGATCGTTTGGTCTGCCGGCATTCTTGCAAATGTTGATGTAGCATTTACGTTGAAATCGCTAATCAAATCTTTTTGTTTTATAGGCACGATTGAGATCTTCGATGAAATCTCGAATAAAGTGATATTTTTTACCAAAACAATATGTCACTTTTTTCTATTGTTGCTTGGCGACCGCCCGACGTGGAATCGTATAGATCGTTATACGTACATGGTCAACACGATCGAATGCGCGCTGATTGCGGCAGAGAGACACGCGTCGCACGAACAAACAATCGTCTCAAAACCACCAGCTGTGCGACGCGCCGTTTGTTTAAGCCGCGCATTCTCGGTCCGCAAGGTGAGCCGGAAATATTTGGGTTGCCAGGAGGAAAGGCGCGCGCGAGCAGGTGTCTGAAGCTGCGTCAACTTTCTTTCCGTGAAAACGGCGAGGGATCAGCGTGTTATGTTTGCGCAAGTAAACCGATTTTCATAAAAATTTAGCTCTCTCTTAAAGATTAAATATTCTACGCAAGTTTTTATACTGTTTTATTCACGTAGGCAAACTTCGTAAATTTCGAAGAGAAACCGGAGTTCGAAATAATTCACACACTTTGGTTGAGGAGAGAATCATCTTCATCTCTTCTCGGAAGCCGCGTCCCGCGGTAGAAAATTTCGGTTGCGATACATCAAATTTACAACGACGTACAAAGCGACGAGTTCCGAGAATTTTAGTGGACAGCGTCATGTCGGTTATGCGGATTCGGATGCCGCGCGTCCGCCGCCAGGACATAGCTGGCAATCTCGGTGCCTGAGTCACTCGGCAGCCACGTTGAGTCATACACGAACGGACGAGGTCTTATTGACTAAGGAATTGGTTTCTAACAAAGGAATGTTGTAACGTACGACGAGAGCGGATCGAGCAACCGGGCGATGCGTGCATCATCGTGCTTTCTCCGCTCCGTTCTTTCCTCAAAACCTCTTGACTTCTTTTTTTTTTTATTGATTTTGTTTTTTTTTTTTCCCCATAAGATCGTGCAAATTCTGTGATTTTACGCGCTCCAGTTAGGTTTGGACGCGAAATGTGCGTTTCCGCGGGAAACCAATTTTTTTTTTTTTTTTTTTGCACACGTGAAACTTAACACATCGATAATTTCTTCGCGATCGTCATCAGCACACGCTTCATCGTGCTTCACACTTCGGCGGACTAATTGCGAATTTCCATTTGTCCTGTTAACATGCGATTACTCATGTGTCGACGGCAACGAGAATTTCAAATCCCGTTTCCGGACCCACGCGTGCGTCATGTGGATCGCGGCTGCCGAGGTGTAACGACGACGGCTATCGACGCCCACTCGATACGTGCGTATATCGTCGTGTCGTCTATCAATAAGAGGGAGTCCCACTTGCGGGCATTGACGGCGCGCCGGCACATACATACGTACGCACATACGCGTACGTATGTGTATCGACAACCATATATCTGCGTTAGCATTACCGCGGTACCATTCACGGCTTTCCACGGACGCGCTCCGTTCCACGCGGGCCTCGATGATACGAACAAAAGAAAGGAGAGAAAGAGAACAAATGAATAAAGAAAAAAAAACTAGAAAAGAATTAAAAAAAAAGAAATATAGAATAGATAAATAGGCGGTTTACTAAGAAATAGAGTTTACACGTCTATCGCGACGACGGGTTTCTTCAGACAGTGCCCGCATATGTAGCTTAAAAGATTCGGACATTTATAACAAAAAAGAAACGGAGGGAGGGGGAAGGAGGAAAAAAAAAAGAACTTTATCTCCGTCCGTTCGCGTAAATTCACCACAAAACGGACAAAAGTCACACATACTCCGGAGCCTCGGAGATGTGTGAAACGACGGAACGTCGTCTACCTGCGCTCGTCGAAGTTTCTTTTCTCGAGATCACGTTTGCACCAAGGATTAGTTTTTTTTATTTAAAGATAGAAGAAATATTTTACTTAAATGTAGTTTTTGTACGGATACTGCCGAATTATTGTACAGTACGTGATTTCTTAAAAAAATAATGTTCTTATTTTGTGTGTACGAGACAAAGAGTTCGTGATGTGCCATTTTTTTCATCAAAGTTGTTATTACAATGCAATTACGCGGTACTTCATTGCTCAGTTAACGGATAGGAAATATATGTATAAAATTATTATAGCGGAGACAAGAAACGGTATAGAGAAGTTGAACGCTATCAAAGATCAGACCGCATTCTCTGGGCGCGAGATCATTTCTACCCAAGAAGAATCCGAGCGCCCAGAAATTCGCGCGATTCGCTGGAGCTGGCTAGATGCACCCTCTCGTATCAACGCCGGCAGGCAGGCAGGCAGGCAAGGCAGGCAAAGCAGCACCATGTTGCCGGGCAACCAGACGGCTAGACTGCTGTCTGCCGATCGGCCGGGGTGCGCGGAAGATCACGCGCGCGCGCCAGACGAAGGAAACGAGGGGCACCGGGGGGTGGCAGAAGGGCCACGAGGAAGAGGTGGAAGCAGTGACGGAGTGGGATTGGTCGCGAAGGGCGCAGGAGGGCGCCAACTCGCGCGCGGCCCTCAAGCGCGACACACAATGAGAGCCGCGCGGCGGTGGAAAAAAGTGCAGCGCGGTGTGTCGCGTTCGAGAATGCGCGAAAAGCTGGCAGGAAGAACCAACCCCTCAGAGAATGCCCGCAAGGAAAAATGAATATTCGTCGAAATGATTTCGGAACGACTACTATTGCGATTTGTTTTCCCGACTAGAACAACCGATTCGGCGTCACTGTCGCCATCGTCTAGACAATCGCAATTTTTTTCTTTTTTTTCTTATTCGCTTTCATTCTTTTCCCAACACAATCAGAGGATCGCGATCGGTCAAATCCGGCGAACCAGTTTCGACGGATTTATGAAAACAAAATCGATCGGCCGCACACTCGCCCCTTGCGTGCGGTTTCTGTTGCGGATTCGTTGTAACGGCGAAGCGGAATTATTATTTGCGGACGAAAAGAATATCGGGGTTTCGGGGTTATTGCGAATTTTATACGAGCGAATAATTAAATCGGAAAGACGGGAAATGCTGCAGTGAAAACCGCTCGAATATCATCGGTTTTATTAATAGCAATCAGGGAAATCGATCAGCAGACCATTGAAAGAGAGAGAGAGAGAGAGAGATTTAATTAGACATGAAAATTGAATCCGACCCGTCGCGTCCGATATCATTTGTAATACGAGAAGGCGAGTATATAATATTGTTTTGTTCATTATTCAAAGGCGGATAAATGCACGCGAAGTAGTTAAAATTGTCGCGAAAAAAACGAAACGAACTACAACAGAGCAGCAAATGAAGACACATCACAAGGATTAAAAGAAATTTATTTTTTTTAATATTATCTCCATTATCGTGCAAATGTATTTTGCATTAATGTACGCGAGAAAAACGTTAGTTTTTCTCGTTTATCCACAATTTATTTGAAACGCAAAAAAAAACGGATGCAAGTCTTTTTCGCCGTGTTCAAAACTTCTTCTATCCGCGAGCTTTTCTCGCGAGCCGTCAATTATCGATTGCACATTGTATTCCTCTTTATTCAAAACTAAACATTGCCCGCGGCGCGCGCGACTTGCGGCGGTTCTGCTTTGAGCTACGAGATATCGCAAACGCGGAATGCGACGCAACGGCGGCGAATAATAAATAAAAACAAAAGGCGTATCCCGAACGACGAATCGGGGTGGCGCATGCGGTCGCGCCGTTCCTGGCCGGTCGACATCGCGTGCCGCCGGTGGAAGGGAGCGCGAGGAGAATTGGCGATAGTCGACGGGGTGTCAGGGGCGAACGGGCTAGACGAGGCGAGGTCAGTTATCCGCCACGCCCGATGTCGGTAGAGACGTCGTTGTCGCTTCGGCGCGGCGCATTGCATTTTCGGCGACGCTCTGCGTTGCGCTATGCTGCGCCGCGCCGCTTGTCTCTGTATCGCCGCATTACCAATGTCCTCGTTTTTTTTTTTTTTTTTTTTTTTTTCTTCTTTTTCTTTTCTCTCTCTCTCTCTCTCTCATTTTCCGACCACTGAACTTCGCTTTTATGTTTCTTCAAACAACTTGTGTTATCCATGTACGTTATAATAATTATGATATACACGATTCAAGTTGCACGAATGACTTCTCACGTGAAGTTGCATCAATGGCGAGAGCAAGTCGGGACCAGACAACTCATGCGCAACGTGTCTAGATAACTATTCGTGCGTCGTAGCCGTTCATTCGAGAAGAGAACAACATTTCAAAGCACAAGATCCGACAAGCTCGATGGGTTTTTTCTCTTCCAAATCAAATTAAACTGAATTATTGAGATATTATTCGAAAAGTTATCATTATTTCTTCAGTCTCGAATAGTTTTAATGAGAATATCATCCCACGAATAATAACTTTACGAAAACGTGCACGGGCGCGTCCGAAAAGTTAAAAATCGATGCAACTTCTTGGAACGAAGTCGAATCCGTGCAACGCGATCTCGTCTACGTGCCTCGTACCTCGCGGCTTTCTAAGATTGCTTCTTTGTAACTTTTGCGCCATACAGCGGAAATGTTTTTATTTTTATTTTTATTTTTTTTAACGACTTACATGCGTACAATAAATGTTTTTCTACTTCGTCTTTCTTATCTCCGTTACGCTGTTGTGAGTTTAACCAAGCACGTCGCTCGTCATCGACATCTAAACAACTGACGGATACATAGCATTCGGGGAGGGAGAAAAAAAAATACAGAATCTGCGGGACGGCCATCATTTATCTATCCGTCGGCTCGCTCGCGCGAGAAAACTGATATTTTCGATTCCGGGTGCACCTCTTCCTGTGCTCGCACGCACACACACACCACATATACACACACGGAGTGACTCGATGAGGATCGAAAGCGACTTCTCGTCGAGCCGCACACGATCGATGTCCAAGTGTGAGGGGAGGAGAACAACCTCCCCAATTTTCCATTCTTGCGCGCGCGAAAACGGGAATTAATAAATATCTCGATAGAAGCGCGCAGAACCGTTCGAATTGTTCGTTCTGTGCATTTTTCTCTCTTGTTATCTCTCACAAAAGAATAATAATTATCACGGCTCAAGAGAGACGTCGCGACCGTGTTAACTTTCACGTTATCGCAAAAGTAACGCACCGGCGAGTCCGAAAGTCACACACGCGGTGTCTCTTTCTCTCTCGGTATTTCCGCTATTCCGTTTTTTTTTTTTTTTTTTTGTCTCTCCGAACTCTATCTGCGTTCCTTTCGGAAATCTACTGCAACGTGTCAGAGAGCGGTATCGATTTGCCGCGCACGTTTCTCTTTATCGCCGCGTAACGTTTCTTTGGCGCGAGTTTTACGTTGCACGTTACACGGAAGACACAAAAGATCCTGCGTTGTGAATACCGAGCTAATTGTTTCTCTTTGCAACGGAATAAGATTTGCAAAATGTAATTTTTACGTGTTTATTTTTTTTAATCCAAGAGAGCGCAGTATTTTTATTCAAATTATTGTCCGCGAGTTGTTGTTTCTCAATATTTCAAAGATACGCGCGAAGATTAAAACGGAAGACAACGTCAATTGCGACCGTAATATCGTATTATTAAAACTCGGACAAAAGAGAGACTCGAGAGAGAGGTCACAGAGTTCGCGCGTTGGGTGCAAAGAACCAGCTGAAATTAAATTCGAATTTTTTTTCGGGACACGTATGGGCGCGATAGTTCTGCTTGCTGAGCTCGCCACCGATCGAGTCATCGTCTCGTGTCCGTCTGCAGGGCCACTTGAGGACCCCGTCAGGGTCGTTCCGAAGAACGAGCAGCGTCTGGTGTCGCAATCGCTGTACGCGCTTGAGACATTCTCTAGAGAAAAAGAGAAAGAAAGAAGCGACACACGCTATTGAGACAAAACGACCGTTCGACCGGAATGTATAGATTTCTTTAGAAGGAAATTAAGTTTTTTTTTTGAGTTACAGATAGAGAGAGAGAGAGAGAGAGAGAGAAATATCTTCACTCCCCATAAATATTTCTCTTCTTCTTGTTCGGAATAACGGCAATAAAACTGGATCGTTGATATAAGACGCGAGACTGACGGACGAGGAGCAAAAAAAAAAGAGAAGCGAGCGGGTTCGAAGGATTGACATCGCGGCACGTGGGTGGCATCCGCAGCATAAAACTCTTCGCAGAACGTTTCGCGCAAGGGAGAATGACGAGTCTCGTATCGGGCGACGAACAATAAAAATCGTCGCCGGGTAAATCTGGTCAGTCGTCTTCTCAGCGGGGAGCTTACGCTCCGGGGGAAGTTAGTCCGAATCCTAATATCTCGCTGTATATGCGCTTACGTTATATGGTTATTTTCTTTTCTTTTCGTTCGTAGAAAGAGAGAGAGAGTTCAACTTTGAGAGCTCTAGCAACCTTCGCAAAAACATCAGCCGTGAGTGTCTTCTCGCAAGAGTTCACCTCGATAATTCTCCTCTCTGAATATTTCATCTTGCATTAGGAAGAGAACACTCTTTCATTTTTTATCGGGGACACTTCGAATTCTCTGACAGTCGGCTTTTGATTGTCGAACGTGGATAATCACGCGCGCCGAACATCAAGTGGCGATCAAACGAATGGTAAATAGCTATTATGCGTTTCTCATTGTGACCCACGGGCAAGCGCGCGCGCGCACGCATCTTTGCGCAATTTATTTATTTATCGTCATTGATGACATTTTCGATGATGACGCGCTGTGGGAAGAGAGCGCGCACATTCAATGGGGCGGGAAATAAATTGCGCTCATCGAGAGAGCGTGCGCGCACTCTGTCCTGCCACCGTATGTAAAAGAATTCGCTTGACGAAGCGAACAACAATGCATGCTGACCCGCGAATTTCTCTTCAACGACGCGTAATTATAGACTTTCAAGGACACCCGACTCATCGTCCGTCCGAATTAACATTGTGGGAGTTTTCGAGGGGGTTTGCTTTTGTTGCAACAAACTCCCCGAGCACGCGGCGTTATATTGTTGCCGCTTCTCTCCACGTGGAGTGTACGTTCAAAGCTCGTCACGCGCGTCTGAAATAGCACAAATAGTAGTTTCGCGACTACGAAATATCAATGTACGTCGTAATTCGTGAATCGCTTTGTGTCACAGGAATAATTTCGTCCCAGGAATAATTTCGTCACGCTTCACATCAGGTCCGCTAATCGCTTTCTGAGTTTGCGCAAACTGGCTTAATGGAAGTAGAGAGACCTAGCTAAATTAATCCTTAATGGCCGACGTAGAAACTGCGCGAATCTTGGGTTTATTAGTTTTTTAGTATTTTCGATCTACAAATTTTGGCTCTTTGAGTGGTTTCGTTAAAAGTTTTTTTTTTTTGTTAAAAGAATTTATAAAACAAAAATGAAAAGACACAAAACTTGTTTCTAAAGGCCGACGCCGCGTCGAGATGCCAGACATTTCCAACTTATCGCTCGAGAGATACGCTACTGTCTAGAAAAGATCACGAAACGTGACTTCGTTGAAGCAGCAGCGTATCTCACAGGATGTTTTTACACGCGATCATAATTTCTCCCTTCGTAATGTCGGTATGTGCTCGCGAAAAGATGTGCACGTGGTGCACACGCTCCTCATATTCCCTCGCGCTGTATGTACATGGGGACGAGTGTGGAACGTTTTCCTGACGACGTTGACGACGACGTTTCACACACTGGCCGCGACGCAAAGGCAAACGCGCGGGGTTCAAAGGCAAACGCGGTCATTACGCTCAGCTGCACGACAAATTAAGCGGACAAAGGTTCGCGTACTTGACTTTGAATTCCGCCACCGACGACTACGAAAACCGTCCGTCAATGGCGCGCTTTAACGCGACTGCCGTTTTCATTTTCTTCCCTTTTTCTTTCTTTTCGCGATCGGTTTTCCTTAGCGTAATCCGACATCCGGTCTTGTCGAAACGCCGAACGAGAATTATGAAGATCTCAAATTACTTTGCAATAGAAATTAATAAACAATTTATCAAGACGAGAACAGATGTTTTACACGATAACATGAATTTTGTTTTAAATACACGAAATGAAATAAATTTTTACACACAATTTAAAACCAATGACCTTAAAAATATTTACCGGCACGTCAGGCGAACTTTGAGAATACCTCGTAAGAGTATAATTTCACGATGTAATCACTGCTTTTAACGCACTACTTTCGTACGAGCGCAAGTTTGGCGAAACGCTATAATTAACCGTGCACGCGGGCGCCGGTGATCGATGCGTACGAGCCTGCTGGATGGTAAAGCACTCTTGCTGGCTCCGTCTCTCTCTCTTTCTCTCTGTCCGATGGTCGTTGGTCCAACCACCCGGCCCTCACCGCATCTCCCATCTGCCCCGGTACGTTATTGGCACCGGCTGATGGCCGATGCGAATTTCGCTATAGTCGTCCCGAGGGTGAGGCGTGAGCGAAAAAGCGTGGTGGGCGCGGAGGAGAGACGCGCAACATCGGAGTCGGACGGCCGGTCGTTCCGTACGTTATGCCCATATATACGCGCCGTGAAATAAAAAAAAAAGAAAGAGCAAGAGGCACAAACATCGCTCACAGAAGTATACGTTTCAGTCGTAAAAGCAAGAAAAAAAAAAGGAAATCAAAACAAAAAAAAGAAAGACAAAATATTGATGCAGCTGAAATGGTTTTTTTAGAATCACTCGCGATTGATTTTCATTCGACGTGTAATGCGGAAATTTAATATGGACAAAACTTGAAATATTGTTACGCAATTTGGTAAAGTCCGGCAGAATCGAATTTATATGAATAATCTGACACACACACACACACACAGAGAGAGAACGTGTCACGTATAAATATCTCTCTCAGGCGCTATTTTTAACAGCCGACCGACGGCGTATGTGCTTCAATAATCTGGGATTCGTTTTCGATTATGTCAAATAATTCCCCGCGGGATTGATTTACGCCGAGAAAGGGGGAGAGAGAGAGAGAGAGAGAGCGAGAACCGAAGATAACGCGGCGCGCAATCGGGTCGCTTATGCAACTGCGAATTGAGTCGTTGAGATTTCCGGCGGAAGATATAGAACCGAGAGAGAGAGAGAGAAAGACACAAGCGAAGGACCGTAAGCAGATGCTCGAGCAGCTCGCTTCGTCCCCGCATTAGCATTTGATACACCTGGTAAATGCCAGAGCGAATAATCAAGCCAATCTGCCCGCGAGGTTTACACTTCGGCGCTCGTCATCCAAATCAATAGAGCGATATTCCATTTTCGCGAAAGCGTGTTACATGCGAGAACGCGAGTCAGTCATTCGCGGCGAATCGGGAATTGTTCGCCAAGTTCACGGGTACAGCCGCCGAATTTCTCGGGAATAGTTCGACACAGATCGCAAGTCCTCCGTAGTAGATTATTTCCCCGATGACTTGTTCCGAACTTGTCTCCTTCGCGTTAACGCTCGGATGATTTCCCGACTGATGATGTCATCCGTGCTGTAAATTCATCGGAGTATGAGGATTATCTTCTTCCCTCTCTCTCTCTCTTCGTCTTTTTTACACTTTGCGTTACGAAAGAGGGCGAAGATTTTACGTTTTCAATTCCCTCTGCGACACTACGGCGCGGCGGCACGAAAGCAGATATGGCCCGCGCTTGATCAGTCGCCAGGCCGGTCCGATATAAAATTTCTATTTGGGTCGGCGGCCCGATAGTGTGTCGATTATCGATCGTATGCGGCATACCGCACGAAAGGCGGAGGTTCAGCCACGCGAGGCTATGCACCGCCAGCGGGGCTGGCGAATTAATTTCCACGGTGGAAGAGCGCTGGAAAAGAAATATGTCCGCGTTCGAAAAAATGAGTGCTCTCGAAAATAAAAATTTAATAACTCTCCTCGTTTTTATTTATTTTTTTGTTTGTTTTTTGTTTTTTACTTCTACAAAGAGACTATTTAAAAATACACGTGGTTTAATAAATTTATATCGTGCACCGAAACAAAAACGCGACCCCGAGATCAAAACGTTCGCGTGAGCTTCTCATGAACAAGATTCGAATTATTTATCGCGCGCCATCAACAGCACTCGAGTTTTATCGAATTTTTTTTTTCCCAAATCCCTCGATAAATATTAGTCCGTGATGTTATTCCGAATTTGTGTGCGCGAACTATATCGTCGTGTAATTTCATGTTTGCGGAATCAATATCTGCTGTTTGTTGGTATTTTTATTGCCTACTATTATTACTCTATAGATCTTTCTCTCTGGTTCATCGCTTGTGTGTGACCTCTCATCGCCGTCTTCTTCCCAGCCTCGATTTTCACCTGCGATATAGTTCTAGGTCGAATATAGCTCGCGCAGACACGCACGAATGTTGTACGGCATTAAAATTACACACGTGTGCAATGTGTGTGTGAGGACATTTGTACACGCCGGATGTATAAATAGCGCGTGTCTATAAGAGAGAAAGAGAGAGAGAGAGAAGTCGGTCACATCGATCTCTCGTTATTACTCACTGATTAAGACTTCGTGTGTCGAGATACGCCACGTATCTCGAATAGACTTCGTTCCGCTTTTATATGCGACGAGTGACAAGAACCCCGATACGCACAGTGATGCATTTCCGGCAATTGGTCAATTACCTTCCCGTGCAAAATGATCGCTGTAACTTCCGATCTACTATCGAAGTTTGAAAAATGTAATTCGTCACATTGTGGCTTTTATCCCGGGACTTGAGTTTATGTGCGTTTTGTCGCGGAGAAGTTACTGAAGCTTTTTCACACCGTAAGATCGCACCGCGTTTTTCTCTTTCTCTCTCTCTCTCTCTCTCTTTCATCCCTCATTTCTTTAATTAATTTTTTTCATCTAGTCCACATTTATACACGAGTAATTAGAGAAAGAGGAACTAATGAATGTCGCAGGGACTCTTTAGAGAGATTCAACCTTTTTTACGAGAAGCCTTTGTACTACAAACGGTTCTTCTCTCTCTCTCTCTCTCTCTTTCTGATGAGAGAAAACCGAGAGAGCTCTTTATGAAAAGCTGAATTTACAAAAGGCGCGCATAAATATGGAATGAACGCGTGGAGCGGCGTATGCACGCGCTGTTTCTGATATTTTATGAAGACGGCAAATCAGTGCCCGGGTGCGCGCACGAGTTCAACGCGCGTTTCGCATTCATACTGCGTAATGGGCGATGTCAGAGCGATAATAATCGCGATGGACATCGAGAGCACCGGGACGCGAGAGTGTCGGGTGTACGACAGTAAGCAAATCTCGACAGTGGAAGCGACGAGCTATTCGCGTTCCGTTTGTTCGTCGGGTGAAGGACCCGATCTCCTTCCCCCGCTCTCTCTTATTCCCTCTCTTTCTCTCTCTCTCTATCTCTCTTTCGCTGCCTTTATCCCCCTTGTAAGTTCTCTTTCTGTTCGGTATCACGCACAAAGCCACCCGTCTCGCTTCATCTCGTCTCTGCACAGTCCCCGTCTCTCGTCTCTTCTCTTCATCCGTCTCTTTCTCTGCCTTCTGTTTTTTTTCCTCCTCGTCCTGCTGTCAACCATGCTCCACGTGCTCGTGCAAGGTCCTTTTGCCCTCTCGGTTTGACATCTGCGCAATTCTGTCGCCGCAGTTCGTACAAAACGACGCCACCTGGTTTTTCGCAAATTATGCAAGAAACCACCTCGATTTCGCACGAGCGAATTCCGCGCACGAGAAGCGCAGTCTTCAGTAAAGAGCTCGGATCAGTCTTCTCTTTCGATTTTTATTCGCTGTACATATGCATATTCAATCGTCATCATTGAATTTCCCGTTAACGACCTTCGAGAAATTAAATTTCGCGCAACAGTTGAGTCCGATTAAATACCGAGCGGGGGGAGGGGGTATCAATTCTCTCCGCGATTCCGGAACACGCGCTGTATTTCCGATCACGTCGTAAGCGAGAGAGAAACGCGTTACG
Source organism: Pseudomyrmex flavicornis (assembly GCA_014825475.1). Lineage (NCBI taxonomy): Eukaryota > Metazoa > Arthropoda > Insecta > Hymenoptera > Formicidae > Pseudomyrmex > Pseudomyrmex flavicornis. Next base: position 124,823 of record QVNW01001074.1, read on the forward strand.
CATGCCGAGATAAATTGTAAAATTCCTGGAAGCTCCGAGTCGAGCGAGGTTTTTATTTGTCGAAATTTTGCAACAACGATCGCAGACCCTTTGATTTCCCCCGGGAGATTTCCGCTGGCTATCGGAAAATTTCCCGGCGACGTTTCCTCGTTCATCTGCGTGCGACTGTCATCCCGGGAATGATGTACGCGCCGAATACATAATGTACATACATGTAAATCTTTTTGCCTTTCCTTCTTGACACAGTGACAAATGTACGTATTTTTCTTTACGATATTACAGTTTTTTTTATTTTTTTTTATTTGTCAATCTTCGATCACGATATTGTTCGGAGAAAGAAAAAATGTATTCTTACGATTTACAATATTTCTGTGTGTAAGTTTTGAAGTTAAACTTGAAATCGGGAAATCTTTTGTTTGCACGTTCTCACAAGGTGCTTCTGTTTGTTGTTATTCTCGCGAGAGACTCGGCCCAACCGCTTGTTTGTTTCGCGCAGTTCACGTGTCTCTAACGGTATCGAAAACATATTTACACGTGATCGGGCTGTGCGCAATTTCGTGAACGATTTCGACGAGAGGAACCGATTTCAACCGACACTCGCGAGTTCGACATCGAAGGAGAAACATCGTCGTCGTGACAACAAACGTTGTTTGTTCAGTAAACGCAATTTTACGTGTGCGAAATAATAATAGTTGCAACATAATGAATCTCTCTAAGATGTAAAAATCGATAGACGTACTGTTCGTAATTTCTGTTCTCGCGAAAAATCCAATCGTACATCTTCGCGCAAACAAAAAGGATCTTCTGCAGGCGATCGGTGCGGGTGGTAAGAGAGCGGATTTAAGAAAAACAAACGACCGCGCACATTTTACAAGAAGAGAGAGAGAGAGAGAGAGAGAGGGTACGCGTGTGACTATCTCGAGTTCCGTGCTATCTTTCGTAAGTCATTGACGTGCCTTTTAACTGGTCTCGAAGATTTCCTCGGACCGTGTAGCAGCGCGGAAGCACGTAACGGTTCGGATATCAGGCCCCCATACGTAACGAGTGGACCCGGACCGGATCGCCGGTAGCACGTAAGTGGAAGAAGAGAATACGCGCTCGAAAAAAAAAAAAGATATTTTTACTATCTCGCGTTCCCGTCTCGATTATCGAACGGTAAAAAGCTTTTCGACAACGTGTAGAGAAGAAGTTGTCACGTTTTCCATTTGAACGATAGATATGGAAATAGTTGGAAAAGCGTATAAACGAAGGAAACTGTGTGTGTGTGTGTGTGTGTATGTGTGTATTAATGACATTCTGTGCGAGATCGATTGCGATCGACGAGACGGAGATTTTATTTCCCGGGGCGATGACAATTGGAACAATTTGAACAAGTTTTCCTTTCGCGCCGGAGTCTCATCCTCGAGGCGTACTCTCTATCTCTTCTCTCCGTGAGAGAATGCTGAAATTTATTTGATCGTCGATAATTCCGCGTGCAAATAAACGGTCGGATATCTTGTTAGAGCTCCTAACGCGAGCCTTAAGGATCGAGAGAGAGTCTTCTTTGTGCGCACTCGCGGACGCATAACTAAAATCGTCAAGAGTTTATCGGCCGTCTTGTTAAACGAACGACAGGCGGCGGGGCGCCGACGTTCTTCTTGGCTCTAAATGCAGCCGCTTAAAGCATCCGCCCCCGTACCCTTTGACGTCGAGTGCCTTTATAACGTTTCTCGCATATTATTAGTCGCATTTGCATTCGACTTTGTCTCGTGTGCCTGTCTCTTCT